>NSDO01000356.1:0-62806 GCA_002286825.1 Lagenidium giganteum
TACCGGAATATATCTACCGACCACCCGAAATATAGTACTTATTTATCTGCTCCCACCGTCGAGGATTCGCGGAAAGTTCCAACGCCACTTCGCCATACCTTGGCTCTTCCCTTGAGACTTGACATGGAGAAGACGACCATCATTTCTTCGTCTTCAATGCGGCGAGCTCGGATCGCTTTGTCGAGCTCAGTGAACCAACAAAGGATGGATTGCTTGGGGGAACCCGAGTACTGAGAGATGTCGATCTTGACGGTGGGTCCCTTCGCGGAACCCGACGCTTGTGCAACGGCCTTGGAGCGTAGCTCACGCTCCACTTCATCCTCAATGTAGCGTCTCGTGACGGCTACTGTGGAGGGAGCGTCCTCACGATCGTCTTGACAGCCTCGTCACCGACGACCTTGGCCATGCGCTGCAGGGCAGCCCATTCACCATCACTGAGGTGCGGAAAGTTCGTCCGCACCGTTGATACTTTCCCCGCACTGCCAATGGCAGGATTCGCGCCTGCGGGGCTCGACATGAGCTCCTTATCCTCCAGGTCGCGGGAAGGACCGCTCAAAGTGCTACCAAGTGTGACGGGTGCCACACGGCACACGCGAGCGCTAGGAGGAAGCGTTCACTGGACTCTGCGCGAGCCCGGAGGGAGGGGAGCCGAAGGGACTTGACGCTGACGTGGCAAGATGCGAACTGATTGTATTGATTGGTTAGCTCCCTGTCAGCTAACGGATATGTAACCTATGTAACCTATCGTACTTATGAATGTGTCCCTAAAGGTACGATATCTGTGACGATGTGCGAATCATGTATGGGAGGGGACCCCATTACATTGTCGAAGTTCGGCAAGGCCAGCACCGGAGCCTCGCGGAGGATCGTCTTCACCTGTTCGAAGGCGGCTTGATGCTCCGCCTTCCATTCCCACGTTACGTCCTTCTTGAGGAGTGACGTCAGCGGGCGCACGAGGCCAGCATAGCCTCGCGTGTACTTGTGGAGGTAGTTGGCCAGGCCCAACCACTGACGCAACTGCTTGGCGGTCTGTGGAACCGGCTGTGAGAGGGATGTCCCTTTCATTCACTCGGATCTGATAGAATCCATCTTTCAGATCAATAGCACTGAACACGGTGCTCCCGGACATGGCGTCGATCACCATGTCCTTGCGCGGAATTGGCGTTTGCGCCGGGGTTGGTCGCATCATTCAGCTTGTTGAACGCATGAACGATGCGCCATCCCCCTGTGACCTTCTTCACACAGAAGGTCGGGCTTGAGTGCGGGGATTTGCTCTCCAGCACATGGCCGGCGCGCGATCGAGAGGCAAAGAATTCATCGATCGCTTCAACTTGGTCACGCGGCAGTGGCCACTGCCGCGTGACACAGTAGTTCGTGCCGGGCACGAGATCGATCTCGTGCCCAATGCCACGGTCCTGGGGCAAGGTGTCTGGCACCTTGTCGGGGAAGATGTCCAGGCGCTGCTGCACAAGGGGATACACCGGATTTCCTTGTGGCTTCAGAGATTCGGGCGACTGATGCTCGAATCTTTCTTCACGTGCCGTTTTCTTGTCCTGCAGCACGTCCGGGTCCAAGGTGGGCGTGCTGCCCACAAATTCTGATTGATCTGCGGCACTGAGCGCGCCGATCTGGAGGATCTCACCTCGCTTGAGATCCCTCAGGAAGGACCTGGCGCTCATCTCTTCGAGCGCCAACAACTCAACGAGCTCCGAGGGTGGGTTGTCCACTCGGAGCATTTGTGTGCGACAGCCGCTGCTGTCCTGCACCATGACTGCGATGGCTCCGTCGCAGTCCAACACGGAGTCTGGCCTCTGCACAGACTCATGATGGCGAGGAGGGCGACGAGCAAGGGTGGACTTGCTCGTGCCGCGTTGCTTCGCGCAACGCCCGATATTGAGTGGGGGTCCACGCCGCCCAAACTCACACACTTCATTGCGGTCCAGCCTGAGCTGGACCGCCGCGACGACGACTTGTCGTTGCTGGAGCCGATGCGTCCATCGACTCTCCCGAGGATTTCAGAGGTCGAAGCCACTTCTTCGACCTTCACCTTGGACGTTGGAGGCCCTGCTCCAATGTCATGCACAATGCGCTCCGGGGACTCCGCTCCGGAGGCTAGCTTCTTCTCACTTGCCGACGCCTCAGCGACAGCCGGAGGCGTCTGAGGGTTCGCGCGTGGCATTGCCACGAGCGCTGGGGGTGACTCGCATGGATGCACGTAGTCAATGTGCATCCAATGATGACCATCGGTGACTAGCCGATGATCTGCTTCACTTGGAGTGGTGTTGATTGACACCACTTGGCTTTTCGCCCAGTCGACTCGTGGCTGGTACTTGGCCAGCCACGGCGTCCCCAGGATGACATCAAACCTGTCATCCAGATCCTTGAGGATGAAGGCATCTTTCATCCTCCTGCCACAGGCAGAGTAGTCGAGGCGCGCGACGCGCCTCGGCATTTCCATCACTCGGCCGTCGGCGAGGCGCACCCTAAACACAGAGGCGCCTCCGCCGGGCCGGAAAAGAGTCGCACCACGTGCGCGACTCACCACACCGCGTCGAACGAAGTTGTTCGACGCACCTGAATCGAGCAGAGCACGCAACGGCCGCTCGATTCCCTTCACCTTGAGCTTGAGGTAGATGAGCCCGGCCGCTCTCTCCTCAAGCTTCGCAGACTTCACAGCGCGTGTCGAGCTCGACACGCGAGGGCTCTGGCAGCTGCTGTCTGCAGCAGCAGCCACCTCCTGGCCGTCAGTAGGGCGGACCGCGCCTACTTCCTGGAGTCGTTTTTTGGCTTGCGCTTCTGGCCAGCCCCATTGCCAGAAGCGCGCGGAGCACCACCGCTGGGGGCCGGTGCTCGACACTTGGATGCCAGATGCCCCAGGCGCTGGCATCGGAAGCATTGGACCTTGGAGAGGTCCCGACGAGGTCACTCATCGCGATGACCCGGAGTCATCGCGTCGATGTCCATTGGCTCCGGACCACTCGAGGATGCCGGAGCCTCACGGAAGCCCTTGAAGTTGGACTGCTTCAGCCCAAATTCCTCACGGAGCGCCGCATTGATGGCATCATCAAGCGACGCTGGGGTCTTCCGGAAGAGGGTGGTCTTGACCGGACCATCCTTCTGCCCTGCCATGAACACAGCGAGCTGTGTCGTGGCATCCACCGGTGCTGTCACGATGGTGGACAGCACGTACCTGACCCGCTGCACGTATGCATGCAGGTCCACAGTTCCTTGCCGCAGGCGAAGGAACTCAATGCGCACCCGGAATTCATTCTCGGGTGGCTCGAACGCGAGCTGGAGTTCAGACTTGAACTCCTGCAAGCTGGAGAAAACGCTTGGGTCGGACAAGCGTTTTCCATACGCTCATGAACGGGCACGTCCAGACAGTCTGGACATGCCGTAGGCAACTTGCAGCGCGGGGTCCGTCCGCCCCCGCGCAGCGATCTCAATTTCGACGAACCATCGCAGGAGTAGGTCCTTCGGCGAGCCACTGTACGCGGACGTGTCCAGCTTGACCACGTCCTTCATCAGATGCGCAGCCGTCGGGCCGCGCATCTCATGCTCAATTTCATGCTCCATTTCATGCTCCATGAAATTGAGAGCAGCTGCATGCTGCTCTGCAAGAGACATGGTACGGAGGTGTTTCACTGGCGCCTCCCCCAACGCCTTGCCCATGCGCATGAGCGCGGACCATTCCCCTGCCGAGAGGTGGGGGAAATTGTCGTGGACAATGGAGACCCGTGGGGTCTCCACCACTTGAGGTGCTGCCGACCGTGGCGGCACAGATGGCGATGGCGTTGCCATGGCGCAACGCAAAGAAAGAGTCGTTGGAAGGACTCCCAAGTGCTACCAAGAGTAACGGGAGTGCGGTCAGTCCCGTTACCACAGCGCACACGCTGTGCGCAGTCGAGGAAGCTTGCTTGAGCGAGGTTGGCCTCGCTCACTCGTCCTGACGTCCCGCTGACATCAGGGCCTGTGTGGTTGGGGGGAAAACCAGAACTGAATATATTGCAGGGTCCATATATCCTACTAAGAAATATACCAAAACCTACATGTCCTACATATGTTATATTTATACCTAATCCTACTGAAGGACCCCATTGGCTGATAATGATCCGCATTTCAGCCAATCATGTGATGGGAACAATTGGCCCAGATCAGAGAAAGCTGTCATTTTCCATCATGGCAATGAAATTGTCGCTGCTGCTAACACGAGTTGCCTACGTACAGCCAGCGGTGAAAAAATACCAGTCGGTCGGTGCGATCACCAAGCCGGATATTTTGTTCCAGGCAACCTGTGCATAAAATGGCATCGAGAGTACCCCTAGACCCCCTTTGAGAGCACGTCAGGCGGCAGCACCCTCCTGCCGTCATCAGCCGCGACGTGGACGACGCTCATCTGCGCTTGTCGCCTCGACACTGACGCCACCTGTCATCTCCGTCTACCTGCGGCGGGAATTGCGACGAGCAGCACACGGAACACGCGCTCACCTCATCGTCGAGCGGATTGCGAATTCGATTGCTTGGTTGATTGCGTGCAATGCAACGCTCACGGAGAGACAACGCGCTCGTGGCGTTGATCTACCGCTGCGCCATCATGTCGAGCTTGCGTCAACACACCGACGTTCTCTGTGAGGTCACGCCACCGGTGCACAAACCGTGGTGAGACATTCACAACATCATGTTGCTGGGTCAAGCCTGACAGTCAAGGTGCGGCCACATTGCGTGTTTGTGCTTGCATTCAAGATGTTCGTAGTTCAGGTTTAACGATTGAGTTGAAGTTCGGATTTTTGATCTTGGCGTCGGCTGGCAGTTCTTGCCTACCTCGCATTATATTTATATTTGTGATGCGTGTCTTGCGAGTCTCATCCAGGCCATGCATCGATGCATCGATGCATTCTTAGCGACTGGGGTTGCGTAACGCCGAGTGCGAGGGTGCACGCTTGCCGGAGCAACAAGCGGACGCCGCTGCGAGCAACGTGCGAGGTCTCTGCTAGCCGTCATGGAGGGCAGCAGCTCCCCGATGCTCGATGCGTTGTCCAAGCTCGAGATGTCGATTCGACCGCAGTCAGTGCCATCGTGGCTCAATAGCGACACGCTCCATGCACCGAAGATCACGGCGCTAGGGCCGCGGCGATCGAATGTAGAATACATGGATGCGACAACCACCACTACAGCGACCGTCACGCACACCGTGCTGATGCACGATGGTGACAACAATACCGGCGCTGCAGCCGGCCTCACTGGGCCATCCGCAGCAGCCGTGAGGCCGCGCGCACCCATTGTCGTCCAGAAGGACACACCACCGGAGGGCGAGAAGGAATTTCTGTCCAAGGAGTCCGAATTCGCCGCCCCGAAGCGTGCTCGCCCACGTGTGCGGCAGTCCAAGCCTGATGCTCGACGGCGTGTAAAGCAGTCGTTGATGGAGTCGCTACGGTCGCTCGAGTTTTTTGACAAGACGAACCGCAGTCGTGAGCTCACCAAGCACTCGGTCATGCGAACACTAGCAGATCCCGAGGGCAACGTCCACTTCGTCAACATCGACGACGACCTAGACATAGACCTGCATTCTGTCCGCGTCGTCCCAGCCAGCGTCAACACACCAGCGAACTCCAAGTACCTCCAGGGCGAGCCCGAGGCAGTAGCGTTGAACGGAACCGCACCATCTCGCGTCAACATTCCGGCCGACTCCGACACGTCGAACGTAGGAGCCGGTCGCACAAAGATCGCAAAGGCATCCATCCAACGTGTAGCCATCCCTTCGACCGAAGTGTTTCAGATCCCCGAACTGCCGTATGGTCAGCACCTGGTTTTCAACATCTTGTCAACTTGGGGCGATCCGTTCTACGTCGGTCTGATGGGAATCGAGATCTTTGACCATACTGGGCACGCTGTTTATTTGTCGGATGTGGACAAGCAACTCTCAGCAGATCCTCCCGACCTCAACATCCTTGAGCAGCAACACGACCGATTGGATCCTCGTACTGTAGACAAACTCGTCGACAACCACAACTTCACGTGCGATGAGCTCCATGCATGGCTTGCACCGTTCACACGAGGTGAGAACCATCTCATATTTTTCGACATGGACTATGCTCTGTCGATCTCGATGATTCGCATCTGGAACTACAACACTACGCGTATCCACTCTTATCGAGGTGCACGGTATATGGAGATCTCGCTAGATGGCAAATGCATCTTCAAAGGCGAGATTCGGCGTGCACCAGGAAGCGTCATGGTCGACGTGGACGCTTGCAATGAATGCATTCTCTTTACCACCAACTCATCTATCCTTAAGCTCATTGAAAAGTACGAGAAGAAGTCGCCTGTTCCCAGCACACCGAGCCAAGCCAACCTCACACCACCTTCAACCGCTGGAGATGTTACTGAATGCCCTTCGACACAACCTCTAGATGCACGATACTTAGAAAGGCCGAAGACGGGTAACAAGGCACTGAGAGCGGGCAGTGGCACCAGCGTAGGTGGAAGCGGGAATAGTAGTGGAGTTGGTGGTGGGAGCAGTGGCAATGGTGGTGGAGCTGCTAATGGCAACCACAAGAGCAGCATTGTCGCGTCACCAGTGCCACCGGCATATTTCAATGCGATGGCGATGCGACCGTGCACTGCGCCGATCATGAGCGATCAAGTCCAAGAGAAGCCATCCAACTGTCAGCGTGTGGAGCTCGTGCTGGAAGCAAATTGGGGCGATCCATATGACATCGGCTTGGCGGGCTTGCAATTCTTGGATGCTAACTACGTGCCCATCAAGAGCGAAAGCGTGACAATTCGGGTGCCGTATGCTGAGGATCAGTTTCGAAGAATGCTGAGTGCACAAGGTGCCCGCCACATGTCTGGCAATGCAGAAGACATGTGGTGTGCCCCGCTACCGAAGGTTCTGGGGCAGCGCATTCGGTTTGACTTTGGTCACATCGTCCACTTGCGTGCGTTCAAAGTCTGGAATTACAATTCATCTCTCGAAGACTCGTTCAAGGGTATTAAGCAGATGCGCGTTTACTTGGACGGCGAGAGGTATGCCAGCTTTTCACTCCGAAAGGCTCCTGGAAGTACTACCGACTTCGACTTCGGCCAATATGTGCACCTTCGGGCTCATTCCCACGGCGGTTTGAGTCTCGCATCGTCAACCGATATGTTTTCCTTCAGACACGCGCTTGCGATGGGAGATCACTCGTTCGACGATCACGGTGGAAGCAACACACTCGGCAACGCGTCTCAAAACAGCCCAACAGGCGGAGCAAGTGGCGCACAGCAGTCACCACCTTCCAAGCCAGAGCCATCCATTTGCAACTCAACAGCGACGACTTCGTCGCCTTCCTCTTGGCCTTTTGCATCTTCTGCAAGTGGCAGTCGGTCCGAAGGTGAGGAAGCTCGAAAGCGAGCACCTCCTCCGCCAACGTCGGCGACCATGCGACCTATTGTTGAGTTTTTCCAGCAATACCAAACTCCGTTGTTTCCGACTGGGTACATCATCAAGTTTGTCTTCATGTCGACGTGGGGGGATCCGCACTACCTCGGGTTGAACGGCTTGGAACTGTATGATCGACAAAACAACATCGTACAGTTGCATCGAGATCTCGTTGACGCGATGCCACGCGACATTAACATTTTGAAGGAGCCCGGGGCAGCGCACGATGTGCGCACATTGGACAAGCTCTACGACGGCGTGAATAACACGTACGACGATCGCCACATGTGGCTATCTCCATACACGCCGTCACAACACAATCAGCTTTTCATCTTCTTCAACGAACCTGTCACACTCTCCAAAATCCGTCTCTGGAACTACAGCAAGACACCAGCACGTGGTGTTCGGGAGTTCGAAATATTCATGGATGATGTCTTGATCTACCACGGGATCATGAAGCAGGCAGCGCCGCTGGTGCTGTCTCGGCAGGATGAGCAAGAGAGCGAGATGCTACGTCTGACAGGCGATTCCCTTGACAACCGAAGACTGCGCAAAAAGCGATATGAGCATGCCGAGGCCGCTGCCGCTGCTGTCGACATGACACAGACAATTCTGTTCACAGACGATTTGGACGTCGTCGAGGCGGAGGCGGCGCACATCTTCCTTCCGGACGACGAGCTGGAAGAGAGCGTGACATTCTACGACAATAGCCAAGTATTGTCATTGTCGGACACACCGCAGCGTGAGGATGTGGTGCGACCAACCACAAGCGCAGGTGTTGGGCTCTTTGGGCCACGAAGCGGTGCCTACCGATAGAGAAAGATGGATAACGTGGTGCCGAATAAACCGATAACTGAAATTACAATAAAACTGTTAATGTAAATACCTGGCAAAACCATCACGCAGGGAGTTTTCCCCAACGCGGTGTGAAGCGAGCGGAAAGGGTCTGGGCATGCACAGGAATTAAGGGCAGCCAAGGGCACTCGGAGGCAGCGGACGAGGTTGATCACGCGACGCAGCAACACGCCATGAACGTGCAGACCAGTGGCGCTGGTGGGTCGAGTGCCGCAGGCGGGAAGCCGCTCATGCGGCTCAACAGCGGCGTTCGGAAGAAGGACGATCAAGTGCGAATCGTTGGCGAGCACTACGTAAGTGACAGCAGCTGAAAGTGTATACGCTGAGAGGAGGTATCTGATTTACCCTGATGGATTGTGTGGGTATTGGGGTAGCAATTGGGGGCGGAGATCGGTCGTGGTGGCTTTGGGGTCGTGTTCGCTGCGCTGGACCTTCGAAATGGTCGCTCGGTGGCGATCAAACAAGTGTCGCTTCATGACATCGACAAGGAAGAGCTGCTGTCCATCGAGGTGGGAATGCAAATGTGATTGCTGGAGTGGGAAGATGCATTACATGACGATGTCGGGTTCATGTCTGCATGCAGAGCGAGATCAGCTTGCTCAAGAAGCTGAACCACGAGAACATCGTGAAGTACCACGACACGATTAAGACGCAGTCGTCACTGTACATCGTGCTCGAGTACATGGAAAACGGGTCACTGGCGCAGTTTATGAAGAAGTTTGGGTCGCTGTCCGAGACGCTCGTGGCCATGTACATCACGCAAGTGTTGCGCGGCCTGGCCTATCTGCACGAGCAGGGTGTGCTGCACCGCGACGTCAAGGGCGCGAACATCCTCACTACCAAGGACGGACTGGTCAAGCTGGCGGACTTTGGCGTGGCGATCAAGCTTAGCGAGACCCAGAAGTCCAACTCAGTGGTCGGTTCGCCATATTGGAGTACGTCACGACCTGGAACAGTGAGTCGGCTGCATCGGCTTGGACGGGGCTGACTGTGTTGTTTATGTTATATCTACAGTGGCTCCCGAGGTGATCGAGATGGCCGGATGGTCTTTTGCGTCGGATATTTGGAGCGTCGGGTGCACGATCATTGAGCTTCTGACAACCAAGCCACCATATTTCGACCTGGCGCCCATGGCAGCGCTTTTCCGGATTGTTCAGGATGACCATCCTCCATTACCGGAGCGGATTTCGCCAGCCATGCACGATTTTATCGTCAAGTGCTTCATGAAGGAACCTCGCCTGCGATCCTCTGCTGAAGAGCTGCTGGCGCACCCGTGGATCGCACAGATTCCGAAAAACAAAGTTGAACAAAGCACGCAACTGGTAGCAGAGAACGTCACGTCAACTCACGAGCGCGATGCCATGCTTAATACGATTAAACTGTACACAAAGAAAAAACGCCACGGAGCAGAAGAAGGTGGCGAAGACGACGAGGACTGGGACGATGAGTTTGGCGTGAAGCCATCACCAAAGCCGATGACGCTCAATGCGAAATCTAGTCCTGTGGTAAAAGAGCGTGGAAACAAACAGCAACTATTTCAGCTTACCAAGGAAGACGAAAATCAACTGATGGACGACGATGTTTGGGAAGATGACGGCCAAGCAAGTGGAGCACAACGCTCCCGCGAGAAATCTAGCTTCAAGCAGCCTTCTAAGAGGTTGAATGCGGCCAGCGCTTCATGGTCCTCGGCGTCCTTGCTTCCTGTTGAGAAAAGATTGTCAAAGTTGCGAAGCTTCTGTGAAGACGAGGACGAAGTATTCGACGATTTGGACGAAGAAAAACTTCTCGAGGTCGCTGTAAAAAAGCATATTGGATCTACTCATGTGGAGCAACGGACGCCGAAGCCAAACGGTGATGCTCACTTGGATCAGTTCCGCGACGATGACGAAGACGAGCTCGACGAAGCTGGGGAGCTTACCCATGAGTCGAGCTTCGCTCGTCTTCCACACCGTTTGTCAAATCGGGATATTCATGTTGCACCAGATGAACCCGACGACGAGTTTCAAGAAACGCTGTTTGATGATGAGCTGGACTTCGAATATTCATCTGTGCGAGACAATAACCAGAAAGCCACTTGGCGTGTCGTTGAAATGCTCGCGTTGCTGGACCCAAGTATGGATGACCAAGTCATATTGGACGCTTGCAACAACCTGGTAAGGACGATTCTGACCATCGTATTGCTGCTGAGACCTATTTTCAACTCACGACCACCCCTGCAAGGAGGAGATTTTTGAGTCCAACCCATCGCTTCGTCGCGACTTGACATCCCAGCCAGGTGTGGTTCCAAACATCATGGAGTCGTTGGAGGTGAAAAAGATGGATGTACTGCACGCAGTTCTCAAGGTTATCAACATGGTGAGCGCGCCAAATCTTTTTGTGATCTGAGCCATCATGGTAATCAGTCGTTGTTCACCATGTCCAGATCATCGAGGATAACCAGAAATTCCAGGAAAACATGGCGTTGATTGGATTGATTCCAATTATCATCAAGCTTACGCGGCGAAACAGCGATGAAACTCTTGCTTTTGATGAAGATGAATATGCACAAAATTCGGGCCCGGATTTTTCCCGGCTTGTGCGACTTGAAGCTGCCAAGTTTGTCCGTCAGAGTTGCAAGACTAGCTCACTGACCATTCAAATGTTTATCGCTTGTGGTGGCTTGCCCGTTCTGGTCGACTTCTTGACGCTGGAAGAAGGACGGCCAATCGAAGCTCAGATGGACTTGTTGTGCATCGCTCTTGATGGAGTTTTCAGCGTGTTCAATTTGCCGACTATTCCGAAAAACGACATTTGCCGCCTTTTCGTGAAAGCGGGACTACTGAAGAAGTTTATCATCGTTTTCAACGAAATAGTATACAGCTTGCTGTGGGAAGAAGAGTCAAGCGGCGAGCAGGGAGGATCGAAGTGGACCGTGGATCAACTTCACAAGATTTGTGATATCTTTCTTTTGTTTTCTCAAGGCGATGCGGTTGTGAAGGAACACATGTGCGAGGCAATTGTCCTCGACGGAATGTTGGAAGCGTTGTATCCCCGTGCATCTAGCGATGATCCAGTGGCTTTGACGTCCCGGAAGTCCCCCGAGTATGTGGCTGCGATGGTCAAGGTCCTCAAATGTATTCGGAATCTGAGCATGGAGCCGCTCACGCTCGAACGACTGGATCGTGCTGGTGCAATTCCAACACTTGTTCAGCTACTGAATGAAGAAGAACCAACAGCCGAGCCTTCTCGAGCTGCAGATATGCGGCGAAAAGAACTGGAGAACATCATTCTGCAATCGATGTTCTACTTGTGCCGAATCAACAGGAATCGACAAACTCATGCCGCCCAAGCGGGTATTACACCCGTCTTGCAGAAGGTCATCAACAGTACCAGCCCACTCAAACAGTTCGCGCTGCCAATCTTGTGCGACCTCGCGCATGCGTCACCCACCGCCCGCGCGCAACTCTGGGCGTGCAACAGCGTCACAATTTTTCTCGATTTGCTCGATGACAAATACTGGCAGTTGGATGCGATAAAGTCGATCAGTGTTTGGTTGATTCACGACACCGTCAAGATGGAAAACGTCTTGCTCGTCCCTGCCAACACGATGAAGTTGATCAACTGTTTCCGGTCCGCTCAAGATGCAGAGTTGGAGAATTTATTGGATCCGTTACTCGATATGATGATGCGCTCAGTGCGTCTGAACCAAGCGTTTGGTCGCTGCTCGATGTTCGTGAATGAGATCCTCAAGCGTCTTCGCCTCGTACCGAAAGCGATTGTGCGCAAGAATTTGCTCAAGATGCTCAAGTGCCTGTTCGAGTCGCACACTGCCCCAACAAGATTCCTGGTCGAGTACAACCTGCACCCGATCATCTACTCGCTGGCGCAAGACGAGAACAGCATGATCCTGGTCAAGGAGATCGCGTCGCAGCTCCTGCAGGCTATCATCGTGTCAGCCGCCATCTTCTGAAAGGAGCCCGTGATGTTCTTGGATTTCGTCTCAACTGAACGCCAGCGTCTGTCAGGCCTCGTCACTGCCGATGCTGAAGTGCAAGTGCAATGGCGACTGCTTGGGACGCGGCGCTGGATCCACCACCTGCCAACGAGCGCATCATTGTTGTATGAAAAGCGAGAAGGCATGGGCATCTGGTGCTTCGTATTGCGGTTGCTGCGGGTACGACGAAGCTCACGCAAGCAGCGAGACGCTTCAGCGGCGGCAGCTTCTAACGTGGTCATGCAGCGCGAGGTGACTAGTGCGCGTGAGTGCGTGTGTTGCACCAAGCGACTGGAAGTGTCGTCGGAAGAGCGAGTGTTGGTGTGTCATCATGTCTACTGTGTGTCGTGCGTGACGACGCGTTGTTCACTAAGCATTACAGATCGAACGCTCGTACCAGTGCGCTGCTGCGGCAAGGAAATGCCGATCGAATACGTGAAAGAATCTCTCGGACGTGCGGATTTCCACAAGTACGAGCGGTTTCTCCGCGAACGCAATTGGAAGACCTCAGACCTGCAGTCGGATGCCGAGTACGCCAACCTGGTTCGGCAGCAAGGCGGCATGCAGTGCCCGCAGTGCGGTATTGGCGTTGTCAGAGTTTCCGGGTGCGAGAACATGCGCTGCACGCAAGGCCACTCGTTCGTTTACACGGGCAGGTAGTGAGTGACCCGCTCAGTCGAAGTAGTTGGAGTATGTAGGAAGCAAATGAGGAAATTATTGCTTGCGAGTTATTACTTTCAAGGTCGCGAATGGTCTCGTCGTGAGAAGTCGCCATCGATCGCGCACAAACGACAGAGACCTGACAGTGTCGGCAGCAACAACACGGAGACTGCGATGCCAAGCGGAGCGACGTTCACAGTTGCGTTGCTGCGGCCAGAGATCGCGTCCGGCACGTACAACTTCCGTCTAGATAGAGCGGGTGGTGTGGAGGATCCGCCACCTCGAGTTGCTTCTCCAGCAGAGGAAGGTAGTGATGGCAAGCTGGGAACATCGCCCATTCGTGGTGTTGCTGTAGAAGATGCCGCGTTCTTCTTGCCCAATGGTCAAGTGGTCGTCCAGCTCCTCCAGCGCCTACAGATGGGAGGTCTTCGAGTGGTAGAGAAGCGCACGGTGCAGCTGACGAAAGCGCAAGTCCGCCATCTCTTCAGATACCAGCAAGAACAGTTTAAGGGGCGCAAAGAGTTTGAGGAGTACGTCACGGGACTGACTCTTGGGCCCGTGCTCGCGCTACTACTCGAGGCGCCGGCCGGAAGCACGCATTCGGCAACGCTCAAGCTGCAACAATTGGTCGGTGACAGCGACCCAGTCGTGGCTAGGAAGCGCGCACTGGCTGCAGGAATACAGCCGACGGAGTGGCCTTTGCGGGCGCTTTGTGGCCTCAACTCACTGCAGAATGGCATCCACTGCAGTGAGACACTGTACTGCGCCTATAGGGAACGCTACGCTCTGTTCCCGCGCAAGAACCCGCCGTGTGAGCGAGCCGTTGTGGTTCTCCTCCCAGCATTACTCGGTGCATGGTCAGAGACGGAGAAAACCCTACGTGCCAAGCTTGGCAGCGAGGGAATCATTGTCATGCACGAAAGCCAGCGTGTGCTAACAGCTGCGGATCTGAGTGACTTGGCTGAATTCCACGCCAACATCTCTGAAGTCGATCGCATGATTTACGTCAACACTCTCGAGCTTGTGGCCAGTGAGGGGAAGCCAGCGAAGTGCTGGATCGTGGAAGGTCTGGCGCTTGGCAGCAAGTTACGCGCGCTCGTTCTTGGGCCGCCAGCTATCGACGAAGCACGCAGGTGCTTTCCGGAAACTTTTCGTGGTCAGCAACCTTCGAGTTTCAAGAGTTTACCGCACGTGCTCACTTCCGAAGACCTAGTGACTGGACTTGAAAGTGGTGTATTCGTGTCCTATGATGAAAGACTGGTGCGTCGAATGTGTGAAGACGAAGATCACCACGTCCAGCGAACGTACGGAATGATCAAGCCAGGGACGGCCAACGACCCAGTGGCAGTGAAGGCGATCCAGGATGCTATCCGTGCATTCGGATTTACGATTCTACAGCAGCGACGACTTCGGCTCAGTCGTGCTCAAGCAGAAGCATTCTACGGTGAGCACCGCGGGAAGGGATTCTTCGAGCGACTGATGGCATTCATGACCAGCGACGAGGTCATTGCCATGGAACTGGAGCGCGAGCACGCTATCATCGCGTGGCGCGGTCTAATGGGCCCGACAAACGCGCTCGTGGCACAGAAGACGCATCCACAATCGCTGCGAGGTCGCTTCGGTGTGGATGGCACGCGCAACGCTACTCACGGTAGCGATGCGCCGGGTAGTGCCGCTCGGGAACTTGAGTTCTTCTTCGGGCGGTCGAAGACTAGTGATCGACCTCTGATTAAGTCAGTGCGGACTCTTGCTACGGCACCACTACCTGCGCCACTTCACGCTTCAGACAAGACTCTAGATACACTGCTGGCAGAGGGACTGAGCCACCTCATACAGAACCAATTGGAAGATCCACTGGAGGCGTGTCGGTGGCTCGGCACATGGCTCCTTGAGCAAAACCACATCCTTAAAGCCGAACACATCCCCGTGACCGCGCGACCAGGTGCTAGTTGTACAGGAACGGCCTCGCTCGGCTCCAAGCCCAAACCCGTGGCAGCGCGTGGTCTCGCCAAGCAAGTGTCCGAGAAGCTGTTCCGCGCTGATCGCCAGGTCGTGGCCGTGGGTACCGAGGACGGTGCGACACCTCCAAATCTTCGACAATCGTTCTACGAAACCTTGGCAGCGCGTGTCAACGAGCACTTTCCCGGTCGGTTCCTCGTAGTGGACGTCGGAGCGATGTGGTCGCAGCAGCAACCACGTGACGCACACGCGGCCGTTGCCACGCTGGTGCAGCAGCTCAGTGCAGCAGGCAAGCGCCGGGTGCTGCTGTTGGACTTCCCGCTCTGGTCCGTCGAGTTTTGCAACGCTTACCAGGATAGAGCCGACGGATGGTCCCTCTCGCTCGTGGTGCACGCGTCAGCCACGGATGCTGATCCCGCAAAGAAGCAGCAGCCAGCTCACGTGGACACGTGGAGGAAGCAAGGGATGTGGCTCAACGTCGCGGCACTGCGACAGCCGCTTGCTCCGCGTGGCCTGGACGCACTGCTTCACAAAGTCTTCGAGCCCATGGTCGTGCCTGTGCACGATCCGCACCACCTTGTGTCTGTCGCGCAATGGGAACAAATGGGTCAGCGCTTTGGGTTTGTGGTTCTCGACTTTGATCGCCTCGTGCTTCAACGCGCTGCACAGGAGGGTCGGAGCGACGGAGAGTTCACGACCTTGAGTCGCACGCGCGCGACAATGCCATCACAGGTGGTCATCGACCTGGTCCGTGAAGCCGTGGGCGGGTACCCAGCTGCGCAAGCAAGCGAGCAGCCAGCTTCGCAGAGGTTTATGCTTGTCGGCTTTCCGTGGGACAACCTCGAGCCGGCGGCCTTTGCGCAGGCCTTGGGACTGCCACATTGCGTTGTGGCTGTGACCAAGGTGCGCCATGCGGGCGGAGCTTCAGCCGCTCCTCAGCCGTCGATTTGGGTGAACTGGTTCACTAAACACGGATTGGTGGAACAGCTCCATGTGGGTGAGCAAGCAACCCTGGACGCGACCATGACACGCGTGCTGGCTCCGCGCGTTGGGTTGTGTGTCGGTGGAGACAGCAGCGCTCATGAGGCAATGATTGCAATGGCTGACGAATTGGGGATGTCTTGCATTCACATGCCGGCGCTGACAACCCCCAATGCAACAATTGAGACGGCCATCCAGCAGCTGCAGCGCATAATCCTGCGACCCACAGTGGGGCGAGAAACGTTCCTGGTCACAGGTTTCCCTGGGACCACAGACGCGCTGGCACTGTTCCAGCAACAAGTGTGTTCGCCGCGGTTTGTGTTGCACGACGCTTTGACGGACGGTGACAAGAGGACGGTCATCACCTCCGCTTCCTCGACACCGTTGCAGGCCTTTCTCGATTGTCTACCGCCATCATGCGCTGTACAAGCATTTGGTGGTGGCGGCTCTGCTGGAGACGATGAAGCGGTCGATCCCTCGTCCGTTGTGTCCGCTTCGTTGCCAGAGTGGCGTGGGCTCTTCTTTGGGAAAAAGGTGGCATTTGTCGTGGGCGACTTGGCCCTGGTTGAAAGTGCCAAGTTGCGCAACGCCGTGCAGAGAAGTCACGTGCTGTTGGATCTGCGTCAAGCCACTGACTTAGCGTCGGGACAGCCGGTGGCCCAGACTGTGGCCGCGCTGTCGGACCAAGCGCAGCAGGTGGCGTGGGTGCAGCATCTGGTGGCTCGAGCTCATGGCGCCCGATGCTTGGTGTTGGGGGCGCCTGAATCTCCGGCTTTCGTGAGTTTTTGTGTGTTCTGGGTGTTGTGTGTCGCTCTACTAATGCAAGCTGTTTGTCTGGCTGTGTCTGCCTTCTTGTGTTGCAGTTCCAAGCACTTGAGCAAGCAGTCGGTCATGCACTGGACCGCATTCTCATCCTCAAGCATCTGCCCGTCCAGCCTCCACCACGAATTCGCAGCGAAGACGAAGATTACTATTCAGACGATGAAGAGGAGCTGGAGAGACAACGGCAGTGGAAACGCCAGCAAGCGCTGCGACCAGAACTGGAGCAAGTCGTCCAATACTACCAGGCCTCCAAGGCCCAGCGTAGGAGTGTACGCGTGCCGGTCGTGTCCGTCATCAAATTCCTCCACATGCATCCTCGTGTGCTTGACAGCATTGCCTCGGCAGTCAGGCCGCAGCTGGTCGCCGTGGTTGGTCATGCGCACTCGTTCTACCGCCAGGCGTTGCAGTTGGTAAGCTGCAACCACCAGATCGGCCGGCTCGATGTCCAGGAGTGGGTTCACGAAGCTTGCTTAGAAGACAAACAGCCGGTGGCTTCCAACCCAACGCACCAGCTGGTTGTGGATCGCCTCCAAGCCATCGTGGAGAAGTCAGCGCACTCCGTCTATTTCGTGGATGGGTTTCCACGCCAAGTTGCAGATGACCCAACGTCACCACCAACGGCACCGTACGTGGCCGAGCAGGTACAGCAACTGGAGCAACGCGTCGGTGCCATGTCGTTGCTGATCCAGTTCACCACGTCAATGGAGGTACTGGAGGAACGAAAGCCAGACAATGTGACGCGGAATGAGTTAGAGGATGCTCAGGACAGCCTGGACGCGCAGACCGACGGGCTGGCCGAGTATTTCCAGCAACACAAGCACCGCAAAGTCGTGTCTGTGACGTGTGAGCGCGAGTTGGTGGATGCCGTGGAGGCAGTGGAAACTGCGCTGCTCAAATGGGGTACTAGCCTGTATGCCTAACCTGTTCGCCACGTCAGCGCTATACAGTACGCAGCGGGATTGATTTGAAGAAGGTGGTTGATGGGGTACATGCTTGCGCACTGATAAATTAGTAAAATCGTAATCTAGTTGAGCCTAACCTTTCTTTGCTTTACTGTAGCTGCTTGCCGTGCTTGATGCAGTAGCCGCCGCTGCGAGCAGCATGCGAACAACCATCGGTGGCGCAGCGCTTGCCCCCACCATGTGAATAGCAGATACCACCCGACTGGGCGCTCTTGGTGCAGTTGTCGACGGCACAGCGACGACCGCCGCCATGCGAGATGCAGAAGCCACCACGGTGAGCGCACTTCTGGCACCCGTCCATCTTGCAGAAATGGCGACCACCGTGCTCCATGCAGAGACCCTTCCGCCGCGCAGCATTGTTGCAATTGTCACGGCGGCACTTGACGGTCGACTTGGAGCTTGAGGATGATGGAGCCGCAGTGCTCTTGCGAATGGAAGTTCGAGGAGCGTTGGCAGGGGAGTGGCTCTCCACAATGTGTGGGCGATGTCCGGAGCGGGGCGGACTCTGAACTGGCAGTTGAAACGCTCGAGGTTCGGACTGGAAAGCTGTCTGGGCTGGAGCCGCAGTTGTGTCCTTGCAGTGCTGGATGAGCGAAGGAAGCGTGCGCATGGTTGGAGCAAGTTCAGCGAGCGCTGGAGCCGCAGAGGGCAGGGCAGACAGCACATTGGAGATGGAGCACTCGAAGCGAGGGCGGGTGCTCGTAATTGACACAGGGGCTGCCGGAGCGGGCATTTTGTTGTTGGCATGCTCGCGGCAGGAACCATCGAAGATTGCGAAGTGTGAGCAGCTTCCGAAACGGCACGTTGCTGGGCGTGCAAGCTGGAGAGAAGGCAGACTCGTGACTGCAGCCGTGGACGCGGCCTGTGATGGCGGTGTCCTCGTGAGTGACGGGAATGCCGAAGAGCTGTGCATGGCCTTCCCAAGGCTGACCTTGTGGACAACAGCACTTGAATTCGCATGGATGTAGCCGTTCGACTCGGGGCGCAGCGGCTGAACATGGTAAGGAGTCAACACCATGGGGTGGTGGGCTTCGGCGCTCATGCACGATCCCATCCATGTTGCGCGTTCCATCGGAGCCGGTGACAACATATACACCCCGTTGACGAAAGTTGATCTGTTTGACGAATGCGCGTGTGATTGTCGATGCGTTGACGCACACCACGTTCGAGGCTTGAGTCACACACAGGAAACGAGTGTGTGTTGGGCTGCAAATTTCCAAATGAATCAATCACCCTCTCTCTCGGTCGGGCTTCGGCTGGGCTGGCCCGTGCTCACAGTGTCGAGCGACTCACGCCTGGGTGTGCGAGTCCACCGCCCCATTGCCCGCCCGCCACTTGTCCACGCCGCCTGCCTTTTGGCAAAATGATCTTGCGCTGAAAGGGGTAGGGGGTGCAACGTCAGCCCGGCTGGGGGTCGGGGCTGCGCAGCCCACCGTCTGCCGACAGTTGGCACGTTGCGCGGGAACGGACGGACGTGTTCCACAACGAGCTGCCACTTGGTCCACCGCATTTGTGGCAGGTGATGAAAATCGCAACGAGTTACGAATGCAGCACCAGCAGCAGTGTCCCAAGCATTCTGCTGTCAAAGCCATGTTGCTGAACACACCGCTCATGTCTACAAGAGACTGATGTTTGAAAAGGCATTGGTGCTTATCAATCATGTGGCTGAATAAACAATTCTCTTGTGCTGCTGAGGCTTGTTCATTTTTCAGAGGAGTGCAGTTCGACCGCCAGTAATCCTCGCAGTCCACAAATCAAACAAATCGGCCAACGAGCTGTTCGCACCCAGCATTGCAACTTGGCCCCCGCGAGCATCTCACCGTCCTGTCAAAACCAATGCCCCGTTGTCAATGTTGCTGCAATTCGTCGTTCTACCCACACAGCGTGGTGTTGCGTAAACCTCCATAATTAGATCAAAGACGGGGTGATGAGGATTTGGGTGGGCCACCACGTTGGCGTTGATTGCCGTTGATCACCCGTTTCTGGTGGGGTTTGCTCAACAAGACCTCGATTTGACTCCCATTCTTTGCGCTCAGGTGTCACTCCGTGACCGGAAGAACACCCTCTGACGTGCCGTGCGCCACGCCAGCGATGTCAGCACGCGCTTTGAGTGCGTTCATGTTCACGTTGGAGTCAGCAAACTGGACTGGGCGACCATGCTGCGAGCATGACGTGACCGCTTGAACCACCGCAGCGCAGCGCAAGCCAGCGAGGTTTGGTGTGGCTTGGATCATCCGAGCCACATCAAACCTTGCAACGACGTTGATGAGTCCGCAGCAAACGGAGGAGTATGTGAGCAAGCACACTCCTGGTGGCAGGTGCTGAGGTTCGTGTGGCGATGAGGTTTCAAGTGGGTTGATTACCGACCACATATCAACCAGCCGCTTTGACCATCTGGGCTTGCATTTCCAAGAGCGACTGGCAAAGCAACGCATGTCATGTCGTGAACATGGGAGATGGACAACTCGATGATCCAAGCTGTCCAAGGTGGGAATTGCCCATTTCCCGCCGTGAGCTGCACGGAGGGAGGAACTTCGCAACGCTACGTAGCATCACGCAGAACCTTCAAGCAACGTGGTGTCGAGTCGACATGACGCTGTGATCAATGCACGCCTGTGCTTTGGGATGGAGCATTTGCCAGCTCACGATGGTCAAAGTGATGATTTGATGGGATACGCATCACGGTAATGAAGAGTAAGAATACATCATATCGCCGTGGCCGCTGCAATCGACGTTCCGTGAGATGCAAGCGTCGCAGTCCTTTGCAAGCACCGGCTTGCCCATGTGGACGTTGTGTTGCCAATGGACGTCGGCTCCCACCAGCTGGAATCGTGGTGCACTGGAGACATGAAGGCGCAATCCGCATGCTGTGGCAACGTGGAGGAGCGAGCTGGTCCATGCGCTTTCTTTCGCTTGGTCAGCGCGATGCTCCAAACATTCACGTCGACGCCAACGTGACACGCGACAGTCATTGAGGCACAAAATCCAGCTGTTGCGGTGGGCTGCTGACCACATCGGCTCCTTGCTTGCATGATGGATTCCGCAATGACAACTGATGGCAGGAGGCACGAGAATCCAGCGCAGCAAGCGCCTCCACTCCTTCCCACATTGATGACAAAGACCTTCGTGGAGTCACCACAAACATCGCGAGGGCTGTAATTCTCACGCTCTCGCCAGCCGTGGATGCGTGGGCACGACCCCCAAACTTGATGTGCGACAACAACGTGCCAACGAGGTGATCGGCCAACATGATTGGGTTGGACATCGACGCACTGATGAGCTGATTGCAGTGAAGAAATTTGAGATCCATTGTCAGCCAATGCCTCGTGTTGGTGCGCTCTCAGCTGGACGTCTGTCTTGAACAAAGGTGCATCGATTCACCACCACGAGTCAACATCCGGATGTGCGTTGGTGCTTCCGAGCGCCATCAACTTGCGCACGACTAATTTGCGGACATAGGCTTCTTCGGGAACAGCGCGCGTGGAGGACTTCATTTTGGCTTGCTCACGCGTCGATGCAGAGCGGATGTCAATGGAGAGGTTGGTGCTTGGTTGACAACCCAGAACTCAGACGACCATCCAAGAGCGCCAGACACCAGCTGGTTCGGCGAAGTCTGGGCAAAAACCCATTCGCACTTAAATGAATCCGCGCGGTGCTCGTTCAATTGTTGCAGGTGGTGAAGCAATAACCACGAAAAGCGACGTAGAGAAAATGGCCGACCACCAGCCAGACCTGATGCTCAAGAACGCGCTGGTCTTGCAGTACCAAGGCCTTCGCGACCTGCTGCAGGAATATCACCAGCACATTGAAGCATGCATCCAGCAAGGAGGAGTTCATCCGTTCTCGCAGCTGCCGCAAACGGCGGCACACGAGCACGTGGAGCTTCGAGACTCGCCGCCACAGTTGGCAGCATCAACGCTCGTGTCAGATGTCATGGCAAGCATATGCGCCGAGGTGTGTGACTCGCACTCAGCAATCCCGACAACAACTCAAATGGCAAGATTCCTCGAGCTCGTGCGCCAAAAGGTCAAGACCATCGAAGACAAATACCAGGTGCTCATGATCGTGGACCTGACCCTCCAGCAACATCAAGATGACACCACCGGGGCACAGACAATGTCGTTGTTTTTCGAGAAGGATAACGGCTTTGAATTACTCGGTGAATGGTTCGTTCGCTCCTGCAGTTATCAAGACGAGCAGAACAAGCAGCTGACCAAGTTGATCCTTCAAGTTCTCCTGCGCAACAAGCCAACGCTGCCATTTGCACGTAAGACCATCGTCACCCAATTGCGTCCGATGCTGACGTATGTTCGAGACAAGGATAACAAAGAGCTGGTGCGCGCGGTCGTGCAGAGGTATGTCGAGGCCAGTACCAAGAAGACATGACCAGCGTAGGCTGCCTCTACCTTTACAGCGTTCAGTCGGTGGCTTGTCAGTCTCGAACCCAGCGTAATGAAGCCACACGTTTCCTGCGTGATCTTCAGCGTCTCATTCACAGCTACCTGCTGTCCAACGCAGGTCGGCAAGCTTTGCGCATTCAGATCTATCAGCTGCCATCACTGGCTGTGACCTTCTCACCAGAACCCGCAAGGATCGTTGAGCTCAAAAGTGTGAGCGAGCGACTGCTTTCAAGAGGGTCACAGATGCCGCGACCTCCAACAATCGAACGGGTTGGTTTGGTCTCCGCAATTGGCACGGAGGGTATTCTTGTGGGGTCGAAACCACTCGCATGACCCTGATGGAAGTGCGGTAGCATCGGCACTATCTGAGCGTCAGTGCGTCGTGAGGGGTAAGAGAGAGTAAGAGTAGGAGTAAGAGAGGATGCAGCGCATGGAGGGGTTTCTAGACCACCTGGAGGACGCGGGCTATGCGCCGCTGTTGCATGCCAAGACATGGAAGCCTCGCTATTTCCAATTGAACGCCGCGTTCCATGTGCTCGAGTACTTCAAAGATGAGTCCTTGCAGAAGCGCAAGGGCAAGATCGACCTCATGCATGCCGAGATCGCGACGGCAGAGGAGCTGGGCGAGATGTTCACTTCAACCAAACATTTGCTCTCCGGCCCCACGGTCAGCAGCAACATCTCCATCGAGAACTCGCGGCGCTTTGTCTTCCGACTGACAGAGCATGGTGCAGACAAGAAAGCCATCAAGCACCATTATCTTTGTGCTGAAGTAGCTGGAGCAGGCGCCGAGAAGAGTCGACAGAACATGGAGAAATGGCTTGCAATGCTCAAGCCGTTGATCTCTGCCACGCGAGGACCGGCCGCTCCCGTCGATCTGCGAGACCTAAACAACAAGATTGCCATGTACACGGACCACATGCACGTGTCGGCCTACGTAGCGCATCGACGGAAGGATAAAGAATACGACGGCTACGAAATCCTCGCAACTGCATGGATCTTGCAGCGAGAGTTGGTGGAAGACGGCGCTTCCGACGGACTGGACTCGTGGCAGATCCTCGAGTATTCATGCTCTTGGAAGGTGCTCAAGACACTGGCAGAAGTGCGCAATTTCGACGCTCAATTGCGTCACTTTTTCCGCGACCAGTTGCGTGATATTGCAGTGCCCACGTTTTCGGCCATGGCCGACTCGTTCCATCGCCTTATTCACTCGTCGGCTGAAGAAATAGAAGCGGCCAACAACCACTACGCTGAGGAGCTGGATGTGTACTTCCAGAAGGTTCTCTGTCTGCCAGCGTTTTCGGTGTTTGGCAGCGATGGGAGCACAATGCTGGACCAATTTCTTGGCATCTCAGCGCACTTGAACGCGTCGTTCCGCCAACTTGAGCGAGAAACGGGACAAAACCTTCAACTTCGCCAGAAGAAGATCGTGGCTTGGGCTGAGCGGAAGCAGTTCGAGTTGCTATACAAGTTGCACTTGGAGATCGTGCACGCACAGGAAGCAAAGATGCTAGAAGAGCGTCAGCATCGCAAACACACGCGCTCAGGATCGACCGAGAGCCACCGCCACCATCACCACCATGAGCACCACCATCGGCGTGACAGCTCCAAGGAGTCGACCGTTGATGACGACTCGATCATTCCACCACCGCCACCGCCACCAATCGACTCGTTGGATTTGAATGACGAAGACGACGGATCAGTCCGCGAACGTATCGCTCGGATCGGCCAGAAGCTAATCCAGGAGGCATTCAAAGGACCGACAGATCCAAGTTCAACCATAGCTGTGAGACCCCCGACGCCCGCCAGCGAATAACACAGACGCTACTTTTGAGCTTGCAATTGTATCTGCACAGACAGCCACAACAGTCCACTCAAGCCGTAGCATCGTTGAATATTGCGGCAAGTTATATTATATTTGGGTGGCTCTAGCAATCGTTCTCGAACTCCTCATCGCCGTATTGATCAGATCGCGCGCTGGTCGGCACTCGAGCGCCACTAAATGCGCTGGATGAAAGTGGTGCACGAGCTGTGGGTACTGAAACGCGAGCAGATTCGTCGTCTTCGTCGTCTTCGTCATCTTCATCTTCCGACTCGTTCTCCTGCTCATATTGTTTCCAATATTCGTCATGCACGCGATGAACGCCATCTGTGACACCAGCTGCTTCGTCGACATCCAATCGCACTGTTGCTGTTGGGGCCGGCTGGTCGAGCAATTGGTTGGCGGCACTGAGAGCCGCCGCAACAAGATCTTTTCCATCCAAATTGGGCAACTCGGTGATGCCACCTGAAGTTGCTGGCTCTTCGATTGATTGGTTTGATGTCACCAGTGTGGCTTTTTCTTCGACTGAATCTTCTTCACCAAAACTTTCCGCTGACATGACGCTGCGAGCAGTCGGCATCGGAGACATCGTCGCAGGTGATGCAGCTGGCGATGCTTCTTTCGGTCTTTCCCGCCCAGACGGGATGGAAGCTCGCAACTTGTCAACCAGACTAGCGCCGTTCGTGGCGCTCGTCGACTTGATGGTTGCAGCTGGTACTGCCCTGACTTTGGCAGGTGCGATGTTTGTTTTCGAAATAGGTTTGGTCTTGATGCTGATTCCTGTAGACGCAGTTAATCCGAGTCTGTACGTTTTGCCGGTGGAAGAAAGTGCCTTGTCGTCACTTTCGATGTCTTGGTAGTTCAGATCCACAGGACCACCGAGTTCCTGCAACATTTCCAGTGCAGCACGGTGTTCTTCCCGGAGATCAGTCAACGAGACACCGTTGCGGACAGCCATGTCTTTTTTCGATCGAATCACAGGTGCAGCTTGCACAATGGGCACACTGGCCTTCTTCACGGCAACCCGACTGGCTTTCTCTTTTGCGGGCTGACTGTTGACTGGAGAAGGTGTGGATCCGTTGGATTCAACACGACTTCTCGAGCCTGTCATCGTTGGCGCTCGACTACCTCGAGATGAGTGTGTGTTCTTGTTCGTTTCGCTGATTTTCATGGACATCGTCTTCGTCGTTCTCGCGTGTTCAAGACCTGCTCGACCAGCGACTGCTTTGCGTTCGACATCATCCGATTTCCGTTGCATGCCTTCATCGCCTTTTTTTTCTCGAACTTTCGCATTCTTTTGCATTAGCTGCTTCAATGCCTCAAATTTCGTGGTTAAATCCAATGCTGGGACGGGTGCAGCAGCAGCGCTCGTGGACTGGATAATATCGTCTTTGTTCAATAGCGAGAATGATCCCAAGTCCGGCGGACAAGTATTCACACGAGCAACTGGTTGGGGAGATACCTCACAGCAATCACTGTCTTCTTCAGCGCAGTCGTAAAAGTCAAGGGCGCAAGGATCGTACGACGATGGGACCAGGCCAATGCGCCTTGGTGCGTGCAAGTCTGAGTCACTTCTTGTGGACGAGATGACCCTATCTGCTGCGTCTGCATCCTGGTTGTGATGCGCAGTTGAAGCCGACTTCCTCATTGTTTGAACCTTCGAGTCTGATCGGCTTGACAAGTGCTCTCGCTTGGCTTTCGCACTTAATACTGGCAACTTCTGGTTCTCACGCGATGGCGGATACTCTCCACCCACAAGTTCGCGTGAAGCGGATGCTGATATACGACTCGAGACCACCGGGTGATACTTCTCGTCGTGCTCCTTGAACGCCTGGATCGATGATGCAGGATGGAACAAACCTTCGGCGGCAGCATTCAACCCGAAGTGATCAAATGGCCTGTAACAAGGTTTGTGACCACGGTACACGGACCACGTTGCAGTGCGACATGCTTACATATCAAGCGGCGAGAAGACATCGCCTTCAGGCTCCTGGGTCGACAATGCTGCGGGATCGGGGGAGTCATGGGCGACATTGTTGTCGCGTGGCATCCGTATCAGGTCCTGCAACTCTGAATCCAGATCTGTTTGCTCGTCTTGGTCAAAGTGTCGACGACTAGTATCTGGCGTCTTCTTCTCTGTTGCCGCACGGGAGTGGTGAGCAAGGGCCGAGCAACCAAGCGGCCAACATCACGGCGTGACCTACTCAGCAGCTTCTTTTCCGCTGCTGGATGCAGTTGATTCGAGACCGTCGACTTCACATTGTTCAGGCGCTTTTTCCTCCAAGCTTCCGCTTTCGTCCTGTAGGGAATGCAGATGATAGTGATGTACAGTAGCATCGATGAGCAAACGGCACAGCACATGACCATTGGCGTGGACACGTACATCATGATCGATTTTAACCGCGAGTTCTTCCGCGGGTCTCCCCAGTTGTAATCCATCGCGCTGCTGTGGGAACTAGGTACCAGCGCTTTAGCCCACCAGGTGCCGACGTCACCAGCTCAATAGCTCTCCGGCACGATGCTTCCAGGGGCGCCACCACGCCGCTCAGCCATGCCGTGTCGGCTTTGTCTGGTGGATGGCCTTACCTGCTCTTTCGTCGTGTCGGCAGCCAAAATAACAACGCGTAGGAAAATAGAGAAGAGCTTCTACCGCGAGGCGGTCCAGCATATAAATAATCATGCGAGTTGAATCTTTTCCTCGCAATGCAAACACATGCGGGTCACCTTATATTCATTCCAGGGCCGTGTGGTCAAATTGGCAGTTATTCTACTTCCATGGCACTCGACGGCTCAACCGCGCTTTCTTCAGCAGGAGCAGGGGTAGGCTGGGAGGCAGTGGGAGGCGGTGGCACCTCTTCGACTGCTGCCAACGACTTGCCGCTGATCCGTACTTGACTCCAGTCAGGCACGACGCCATTATATCCATAATCGAAAAACAACTCCTCGCCAGCAGAGATATCTTCCTTTGCAAAAATGCCGATGCGATGATCTCCGTTCACGCGCACGATCTTGGGGAAGCACTTCGGATGTTCAGAGTTGTGGTTGGCAAACTTGCTCTTGTTTCCCTTGCGTGTGGCGTCCACAACCGCATCTTCGTTCAGGTCAAACAAGAAACTGATCGTCATCTTATCGTAAACGTTTCCACGACGTTCGGCTTCGTCTTGCGACAGCAGAGCACCAGTGTACTCGTAAATGAACTCTCCCTTCTTGATCGGCTCCAGCGCGAATGCTCCCCATCCATGAGTCTCGGACTGGGCAACACCAACGCGCTTGAACTTACCCCGTAGGAAGTTAGCGTTGCCACAAATTCGAAGTTGGTCGTTCGTCTTCTTCTCGCCGTGATCCACCGTGATGACTGGAACTTCAACGGCCCCGCACGTGAAGCAAAGGTCGGGATCGCACTCCCGTCCTGCAAAGAAGCAAGGACACGCGTTGGTGCGGCATTGGCCACGTGCGCACTTGCATCCAGGGAACCGATTGGAGCAATCGCGAGCACACGAGCACGATTTCTCGCAATTGTGGTCGCGTTGCATACACGAGCAATCACCGGTGTTGCACGAAGTCCCTGGGTGGTTACATGGATCATATTCGTGGTTGGCTCCTTTGTCCTTCATGCGCTGGTGGCGAGTTCGCTTGAGGTGTTCCTGGTTGTTGCCTCTGGCTCCAACTAAACGCGCTCGGTCTCTTTCCAGCACACTCAGGTCCGCGAAATCGGGATCGTCACTAGTGTCGCGCAAACGACCAGCAACGTCAACACATGATTTTGTGTGCAGAATCTGCGCGATAGCGCAGGAGTGATCACCAAGGCATTCTCGAGCCTTCTGAAACAGGTAGATCTCTGTTGGCAGCCACTCAACAGCTTTTTGTTGACCATTTTGCGTCAGTTTGCTTCCATCTTCCTTTCCGCAGAGATCACCACACTTTTCTCCAGCCGAAAGTATCAGGGCACGTTTCGAACCAATCATTAGCTGATACAGATTCGCGAAACCAAGATATTCTGACTCGAACAGAGTCGTTGAATTCTTTGCCCGTGACCCAGTGACCCTCTTCTTCGGCTCTTTCTTCACGACGCTCGTAGACGACGCCTTGGTGCTAGCAGCAGTGTGCGCGCGCTGTGATCTTCTTCTATTCGGCTCGGCAGCTTCATCGGCGCCGTCTTGATGTTCAGAGTTTTGTGGCTGCTCATCTGCATCAACCTCCATTACATCGCTGGGTGGTTCCAAAAAGACGTCCTCTAATGGGAGGGCACAAGCAGACGCTAGTTGACGTCGCTGAAGGCGCGAAGACGCTTGAACTGTTGGGTACTTTGGATTTTGTCGCGTGGTCGGATGTGGTTGCTTTAAGCCATGGTTGTGGCAATTGTACGTAACACAACGCCTGCAGAAGAAGTCGCGGAAAGGCGCAATCAATTGCTCGAAGTTTCGACTTCCGCCTCGTAATCCAAATTCTTCCCCGGCGATGAAGCTCTTCGCATGATTCAGCTCGAAAATCGTGTGCGGGGGTTGGAGTCGATCTCGAAGAGTGGTTCCATTGGCTCGCGTGTTGTAAGTCGACATCAGGCGCTCAGCAGTTCTGGAAAACGACGTGTTCGACTGCTTCAACTTGCCCATCAACCTGGCGCGTTTTGTCTGCACGGCTTGTTGACAGTGGCGATTCTGCAATTCTGAGTAGTCGGAAAATGGCTGCATGAGCAACCCGCGCTCCTTCAAGATGTCGAACACCGCCATGTTGCCCTTGCAGCCAGCTACGACGTAACGTAGCTGCATCTCGCGAATTTCGTTGTCCAAAGCACTGAGCGTTGCTTTTTTGGTGCTTTCAAAGCCAGTAAAGTGTGCGAGATCGGTCGCACCGGAGTTGTCCTTGCCGAAATAAGGCAGGAATCGAATGATCGGGTCATCTTGCACGCGGTAGTAGCCACCATGGGCGCCGATGTATGTTGTTGAACGACTGAGGCTTGCAATCTTGCTTAAACAGATGATCTTGCTCTCGGAAATGGTAAACTCCGCTGCCAGCGTCTCGCCGCCGATCGTGTAGTTGAACGTTGTTACGCCTTCGATTGACTTGAGATTCCGCAGGATCTTGCGCGACGCTAGTTGCTCGACGCGGGCTGTTGGTAGTGGTTTGTAGCACTCTGTAGCCAGCATACACAGAAGGTTTCACGTGATGTGAGCACCCAGCTGATCAGGTTGAGTGGCCACGACACGTACTGCATTGGGAGATCACACGATCACGGTGAGCTGGGCGCTGAATAAGATACGAGCGAACTTGGCGACGCGTATGGCTAACGATTTCATGCACTCGCGCATCGTGCGCTCGCTTGATAGCTGCTTGAGCTTCATTCCACAGCTGCTCCGTGAGATCTTCCAACGGCACGTCTACGGTCACTGGAGTCTGTGACAACAACCCACCTATGATGTCAACGGAGCGACTAATGGACACGACACAGCAAGCGATGGTACCTCAATTAACGTCGAGTGCGGCAACCGCTCCATGACTTCGCACTTGGACGCCAATGTGCCATCAGGATCAAACTCGACGAGTGGTCGATCCAGCTGCTGCGAGTACGGAGGCAGCAAGCCGGATTGGTCGGCCAGGAGATTAGCCGGCGCTTGGTTGAGGCGCACGCGTCGCCACGCGGTCGAATGCAGGAACGCCGTCTTAACGGCGGTTTCAACGTCGCCTTTGAAGGTCACTGGCACATTGCCATGGCTGATGCCGTTCTGCAGCGCGTGAGCTGCGGCTGGCGAAGGCTCCTGTACCAGCCGCGTTCCACCATCAGGCGAGCACGGACTCATGCAGCCACGCCGGATCGCTTGGCGCAGGTTGCGGCGCTCTTCTGCGCGCGATCGCTTCGAGCGGTTGGCGCGTTGCTTGTCCATCGGGCTCTCGCCCTTGCGAAGAGCGACCCCGGTCGCTGGCTCTGTCTTGGCCATCGCAGTCTGTGGTTGCGGCGGCGTCGGCTCTGTCGGCGTGGCTTTGCTGGGTGGTTCTTTCTCTATCGGCTGCACGCGAGCAGGCGACGCGGCCGGCTTCTTGGTCGCGATCTTTTCGTCGGCGGTCAAGTCAGCGGCTGCGTCGCCGTCCGCGCTGCTGCTGGTATTTGCTGCGCCCAGTGCCGCCACAGCACAGTCCTTGCGTCGCCTGCGGACGCGCTTGCGCTTCTTCCCCCGCGCTTTGTTGGCGGGTGCGTCGACGATATCCTCGTCCAGTTCAGCGACCGGTGGCGATGGGAGGCTCTCGTTTCGACGCGTTGCGGTGGCTTTTGCAGCTGACTTCCCTGTCGCATAGCGTCGCTCGTGTGTCAGTCCGTCGCCATTGCGGCCATGGCGCCCACCCACGCCGCCGCCGTGGGCGCTCACACTCACCTGCCATTGCCTGCTGCTGCCGCGCGCGCCACTGGGTGGAAGGCGGGAAAGCAACCTGCACCCCTGCTTAAACCGATGAGCCACTTTGATTCAAACCACTGCAGGAGTCAATTGACACGCCATCGCTGTTATCACCATTGTGTTAACTAAGGCGGGTCTGGCTAAATGTGTTTAATGCCTAGGGTCCAAAACGGCAGCTACGTAGTTGCTAGTAGCTAGATGGCGGGGCCGAGGCGATCGAGCACGGATCGCTTCTTGGCCTGCTGTTCGCCGAGAGACTTGGACGATGAGCGCGAGTCGTCTCCACCGCCGCCGCGCTTGCGTGCCTTGCGCTTGTCACCGCCGTCGTCCTCCATCTCCACGCGGCGACCCTTGTCGCTGCCTCCGCGAGAGGACACGGTGCGCCCCGACCCGCTTTGGCCTCCGCTTTTACCGCGCGACGTCGTCGACACGATGCGGCTCGAGCCGTTTTTGTCGGAACGCTTGTCGCGGTCCTTGTCGTCCGAGCCACCGCCGCCGCCACGCCGCTTGCGTTTGTCAGTGTCGGGCGTGTCCGGGTCGCGAGTGCGCTTTGCATCGCGATCTTTGCGGTCACGCTCGCGATCGCGATCGCGGTCTCTTCCGCTGCGATCACGGTCCTTGTCACGAGGACGGTCGCGCTCCTTGTCACGATCGCGCTCACGGTCCTTGCCGCGAGACGATGAGCGCCGATCACCCGAACGCCGAGTTGACGAGCGCCGAGAGTGCGAGCGAGAACGACTGCGGCTGCGGCTACGACGGCTGCGACTGCCAGTCGAGCCACTACCGCTACCGCGGCGTTCAGATGTACGCTCGCGGTCCGAGGTTTTAGACTTGTTAGGAGATCTGCTGCGTTTGCGCGCGTTATCGCCCGAAGCTTCACTCTTCCAACTAGACAACGCAGCCTGTGCATAACCCTGCCGACTCTTGCTGCCTTCTTCCTTCTTCTCACTCTTCTTCTCTGAAGAGGATGGACGCGGGGTGGCATCTCTCACCTCCGACTCAGCATCGCTCTGATGGTCATCATCCGCTAGGAAGTCGAGATCAATGGCTGGCGCTGCCACTTGATCGAGCTTGACATCCTTCACCACGGTCGCTGGGGCCGTTTTCTTATCTGGTGAGCTTGACCGCTTGTCCTTGGCCTTATCATCTGTGTCTTCTTTCTTCGAGTCCGAAGACTTGTCAGCCTTTACTGGCGAGTTGGCGCGCGATCCAGTTCGTGGTTTCTCGCTTGCACTGCGTGAACGACGGCTGCTTGACTCGCGCTTGTCATCCGCTGCTCTATCGCAGGAGGTCTTACGGCCACGAGATTTGCTGCGGCTACGACTGCGGCTGCGACGACGGGCTTTCCTTGAGCGACCACCGCGACTGCGACTGCGGCTTCGACTACGCCCGTGCTTGCGCTCCTTGCTGCGCGATGGTCTGTCGCGTCCACGCTTGTCGCTGTCATCTCTTTTGTCTTTGTTAGATTCTTCTGGACGACCATCTTTGCGCGCTCCGTCCTTGCCCTTGTCTCTCGAGTCTGCTCGATGGCGACGGTCTTCGCCGCCGCGTGGAGGGAATCCATGCTCACCACCCTCATACCAGCCACCAGGGCCACCAAATGGAGGCACGGGGCCATCGAACCATGGCATTGGTGGTCCGAAGTAGTCTGGATGACCTGGAGGAGGTCCGAAGTAATCAGGCGGGGGACCGAAGAAGCCAGGAGGGGGCATGCCACGACCGCGTCCACCTTTCATTGGCCGTGGCCCACTAGGGCCACCTGGACCACCTGGAAATGGACCATCAAACCATGGAGGCGGTGGGCCATGGTCAAACCAAGGACCTGGAGGACGTGGACCATCAAACCATGGCTCACGAGGTGGGAATCCCATAGGAGGACCATGTGGAGGGTGTCCCATAGGCCAATGATGCCCAGGTGGTGCTTGCATGTGACCTGGATGCTGTGGTCCGCCTGCAGGAGCATTCGGATCTTTCTCTCCCTGCTCTTTCGCCGGTTGTTTGGCATCAGTGGTCTCGGTGGTAGGACCTGACGTTGCTGACCCCACATCGCTGTCCTTACGAGTGCGGCTCTCCTCGGTAGATTCTGGACCAGTTGCTTCATCCTTGGGTAGAGGTGGTAGATGTGGCATTGCTGGTGACTTTTGCGCTGACAACGCTGGACTGGAACGACTTGTTGCTTGATCGTCGCCGTCATCGCCACCAAAAATGTCTCCTCCGAATTCATCTTCCTCCTCTTCCTGATCCTTTTTGCCTCCTCCTTTTTTGATTTCGAGAGTGGCGTCAGCGCTTTCTCCAGATCGGCGGCCACTTGAGTTCGCAGCTGCTTCGGCAGCTTTCTGCTTGGCGAGAGCGTTTTGCTCGGCTTCTTTCACTAATTGCTCCCGTTCTTGTTGTTCGGTTCTTGCTCTTCGCAAAAACTCATCCACAGAGGTTCTCAAAACTTTGTTTGGTAGCAGCTACAAAGTCGAAATCATTGGTTTAGAAACAAATCTGCGTTCCATTGACCAGGAATTGCCCAAGCACTTACTCTTTCAGGAGACATATTGGCAGTGTTGCACAATGGACACGTCAGCTTGTGCTCAATGAGTGCTCCACGTAAACACTCGTCACAGGCAGACTTAAAAACGGAGGCAAGAAGATCAGTAAGGCGGTGAATAACAACGTTTCCAAAACATTCAAAAGCGTGGACTTACCTCTTGGCAGCACGGGATCAGCACGGCATCGTTCATCAACCTTTTGCAGAGAGGACACGCGAGGTGCTCAGGAGGGTTCATAATCAATTGGTCAAGAGTTGCCGAGCCACCTGATTTCGCCATTAATTTAGAGAAGTTTTTATTCTGCGGCTCTATGACAGCTAATCCACCCCAAGGTGCATTGACTACTGTCTTGCCGGCTCCCACTGGAATGTCGCTCGGGTCATTCACGGCTTTCATGAAAGATTTCGGGATACCAGTCTTCTTTTTCACACGGTGCTGATCGTACTCCGGGTCACCATTCGTTGGGCAGTTCTGGATGTAGTGACCCGGCGTGCCGCAGCGATAGCACACATAGTTTGGGGGTGGATTGCCCATCAAGTGCATCGGATCATGCATGGCGCCAGCACCACCACGGCCACCGCCTGGTGGGCCACGGCCCCGCCCCATGCCACCTCCAAAGTCTCCGCGACCACCGCCGACGGCGCCGCGTCCGCCAGCAAAGCCTGGGCCACGGCCACCAGGAGCGCCGCCGCGTCCACCAGCGCCGCCATAGTAGTTGTTGACCCTGTCCGCGTTGCTGCCGCCTGCAGCAGTCCATGTTTTGTTTCCCAAGCGAGCTCCACCTCGCATGTCCTCTGCCTGTTCATGGATCGATTGCAATGCCGCGAGTTCATCTTCCATGGTCTCGGCGCCCGCCGTCTCGGGCGGCGCCACGGACAGATCCAACGCATTGATGCTGTTGGTTGTGGTGTTCGACACCCTGAGAGCACATCAAGAGACAGAGGGGAAAGGACACAAGCCACACGATCCACAGCCACCATCAACATCCGTCACATCGGTCAATGCCATCGCCAACAGAGAACGCAAAGCCAAGCGCAAACATCAATACTCACGGTGCTGGCACGCCCCTGAGCACGGGTGTGTTATTGGCCGAAGGCACCAATGGTGGCGCTGCGGCGGCGGCGGCAGCAGCAGCTTCCGCCTTCATGCGCGCCAGCAGGCCATTGCCTGGCTGCGCGGGGATCCGCTTGACAGTGACGCTGGTGTTGCGCGGCAACTGCGTGTTTTCGTCCTCATAGACCTTGCCGTTCTGCGCGTCCGTGATCACTAAATCGAAGTCCAGGCCTTTGCTCAGCTTCTTCTTCTCGACGATCGCCTTCTTCAAGTCGACGACGCGGATCACAGTGCCCGGGAACGTGACGGTGTCGAATTCCTTCGCGCTTTTGAACTTGAAGTGGATGGACATGGCGAGCGCGTGGAGGCAGACGCTGACGCACACGCACGCGTGGCTAGCTGTGTGTGTGTGTCTGTCTGTCTGTCTACGCAGGCGGGTGGTGGTGCGGCCAAGCACACGTCGAGCGAGCCGCTTCGCTGCTTTCTCCCCTCGCCGAGAACTGGTGGTTTTACTCCAAGGCAATGGAATTGATCGCCGGCCACTATTCAAAGCGCATTATGCATTGTATCGACCCTCCAGAACATGAATGCCGCAGCTTGCTCTGAGATTTGAACCAAGTGTTGTTTTCGATATTCGTACTTGAGCGCGTGATGGCGGTACACGATGGCTTCCCTCCCTTTCCTGTTTGAATATCCAAATCGCGGATGGGGATGGCGACAGCGCGAGCCATGGACGCGGCGGCCGCCGACGCCCATTCCGGCCACGCGCTACTGCCTGACGACGCCATGGACAAGGAAAACGTGGCCGCCAATGCGCTGGACGCAGGCCATGGCGTCCATGTGCGACGGACCACGCGATTGGCAGCCAAAGCTGCCGGTGCCGCAGGACCAGAGATTGACACAGCAGCACCTGGCTGTGACCACCAGCAGGCGAACCAGACGACTGCGCAGCGCTCGACGCACCTTCGAGAGCGTGGGCATCGCGACGCACCGGAAGAACGTATTTATGAGTGCGTGCTGGACGCGCACGGATTTGTCACCAATCGCTGCTACATTAAAGGCCACTTCCTGGGCAAGGTGCGTTGCCACCATTTCTACGACACGACGAGCAATATTGCGCACAAGGAACTGATGATTGATTGATGCATGGGATTGCATTGCTTTGGCTTTGCTATTGTAGGGCGGGTTTGCGCGCTGCTACGAGCTGACGTGCGAGCAGACCAAGCGCAAGTTTGCAGGGAAAATCGTTGCCAAGAGCTCGCTCGTCAAGGCCAAAGCCAAGCAAAAGGTGCGATCCTCATGTTGATGGCGCCCACTTTCTATGTCCTATTTATCGCTGTGACCTCGCTCCTGCAGTTCACATCCGAAATCAAGATCCACAAGGCACTGCATCACCCCAAGATCGTGCAATTCGAGCACTTTTTCGAGGACAACGACAACGCGTACATCCTGCTCGAACTGTGCAAGAACCAGGTGCGTTGCGTGGGCACCGTGCATTAACGACAGCTCGCTAACGTCTTTGTGTTGACAGAGCTTATCAGATCTCCTGCGGCGCCGCAAGCGACTATCAGAAGGCGAAGTGCGATTCTACATTCGCCAGTTGGTGGAAGGCATCGCCCACCTGCATGCTAACCTCGTCATCCACCGCGACCTCAAGCTAGGGAACCTGTTCCTGACCGAAGACATGGAGCTCAAGATCGGCGACTTCGGGCTCGCTGCTCGCCTCGACAACATGTACGATCGCAAAAAGACGATGTGTGGGACGCCCAACTACATCGCGCCCGAGATCCTCGATGGGCAGAAGGGCGATGGCCACAGCTTCGAAGTCGACATTTGGTCGACGGGCGTCGTCATGTACACGCTGTTGGTCGGAAGACCGCCGTTTGAGACGTCCGATGTCAAAGACACGTACAAACGCATCCGAGCCAACCAGTATTCGTTTCCAGACGACGTGGAGCTGTCGGACAGCGCCAAGTCACTCATTCAGGAGATTCTGTGCATTGATCCACTGATGCGGCCGACGTGCAAAGCCATTCTCGCCCATTCATTCCTCCAGGACGAACCGATCCCGACCTATCTGCCACGCACCGCGTTGTTGGTCACACCACCAGACTGCAAACGCGGTGCCGATGGTGGCCACGCAACCACACCAATGCAGCCAGATCGGTTTGCCAACGCTCGCGTCATCGCAACCACTGGCCCTCCATCGTCCGCCCACGCCCGACCGTTGCCTCGGTATCCACTGCGCCAACGAGATGTCAACACATCGCCCGCAGTGGCCAGCGCCAGGGCAAGTCCAGCCGCTCCAAGGACGCCATCACCCGCGGCAGCCAAAGCATCACCAGCACCAGCACCAGCACCAACGACGAGCGAAGAACGCACGCTTGCAAGCTCTGGGTCCGGAGACACAGTGCCGCTCCCAGGTACGCCGGAGCACGCTGCTGCGGGACCACCGCGGGATCTGTGGGAAACTGTGTACGACACGCTCACGCAGTACTTTTTCCTTCTCGATCACGGTGCATCCGGTGAGAAGCTGAGCGAGTTCTCCAGCGCCACCACGTTGGTGGCTGCAGCCCGACGTCTCAAGCAGCTGAGAGTAGAGCACGACGCGCGCCATGTTGTTGTGCCAGCGCTCCTGTGGGTGTCGCAGTGGGTTGACTACACCACCAAGTATGGCATGGGCTACATGCTATCGAACGGCTCGGCCGGCGTCTACTTTAACGACTCGACCAAGATGATCGCATCGGCGGACGCAAGTGTCTTCGAATACCTCGAGCGACGACCTGACGCTGCCACAACGTGCGTGCACTATCCAATGGACCAGTATGACCCAACGCTTAAGAAGAAAGTGATCTTGCTGGGGCACTTCCGAGGCTACCTGTTGGATGCCCAAGGTCAGAACAACGAAGCGCAAGTGCTCGAGCGCGAACTTGGGCGCTTGCCTGAAACATCTGCCGGCTTTGGAATGCGCGCAACGAAGAATATGGCGTACGTCAAGAAGTGGGTCAAGACACGACACGCTGTGTTGTTCATGCTCTCAAACGACAGCTTCCAGTTCAACTTCTACGACGACTCGAAGCTCGTGCTGTCTCATGGTGGTCGCACCACCACGTATTTGACGAAAGATGGCCATCTAGAAGTACACGCGACGTCCATCAGCATCCTGAGCAACGAGAACTCGGGTCTGCTCAAGCGACTGCGCTACGCGCGGGACATGCTGCAGCAGATGGTGCGAGCTACGAGCGCACCTGAGTAAGGTGCGAGATGCCATGGTAATATTGTAATACTAGGACTTTGAGAATGAGTAGCCAATACTAAAACGACGCTAGCAGTGCGCCGAGCTCATCCGTGTCTAGGCCTTGGCCAGATTGGCCTTTACGCCCAGGAGCGCGAGTTTGGCGGTGTTGGCTGCGCGCATTCGGTCCTGGTCCATTTGGGTCTTGAGCTGCATCACGGTCTTATGCAGCTGCTCAATCTGCTCGCGCAGTTCCTTGACTGTTATGCGAGTATCTTCCTCCACGCGTTTCTTGATGGGATGCTCATACCGAATGCCATCCTCGAGTGGCGCCAGCTCCTTGCCTCCTGCTGGACCGCCCGAGTCGTCTTCGTCCAGCGCCGACTTGAGAAACAGCGTCTCCTCAAGCACGTTCAGGTCCACGTTGAAGTTGGTCTTGTTGATGAGCTGGAGCCCCATGAGGTTGTCGAGCAGGTTGGCTTGATGCTCCGCTGCGCCAGGGATTTGCTCGACAGTGGTTGTCTCGGTCGTCTTTTGGGTTCCAGGAATGCTCGCGGTGCGCGATCCGAGCGTTCGGGTGACGACGTTCCTGGCATCTGCTGCAAACGGCACGGCCTTAATCTTCTCCGCAATCCCCGCCAGCATCGTTCGCTTGGCATTAGAGCGGGTGGACAGCACGGCGCTGCTGTTCTGATGGTCGAGACCGGGATGCACCAGCGCTTTCGACGAGTGCTTCGCCTTGTGGTTCTTGATGGCGCTGTAGAATCGATGCTCTCGCTCTTTCTTCGTGAGCGATCGCTCCATTGCGACAATGGACTGAGCGTGGCTCTGGAGCGCTTCGGCCTCGGCTGATTCCCAGACGTCTGAGTACGTAGTGGCCATCATGGCCACGAGGATGTTGAGCAGGATGACCACGACAGCCATGAGATGAATGAAGAGCAATAAGTTGCTCGTGACCGCCGTCAAGCCAGTGGACTTCTGGAACGCGTCGTACTGGATGTCGCCAAAGAGCAGGCGATAGACCGAGATGAGGGACCGAGTGAAGGAGTGGTAATCGTCAAACTGCCGCAGCAGCACGAAGAAGGCGCCGCTGAAACCAAGGAGGAACACCACGTAAAGTAGGCAGAAGCGATAGACGTCCTTGACCATGTGCGTCATCATGGCGATGAGCAGACCGCTCTCAGTCGACACTTGCAGGAACTGGAGCAGGTTGATCCAGAGCGAGACTGTAATAAGCGCCAGAATGGTATGACGTACCTCATCGAGCTTGGGAAAGAACTCAATCGGGATCGTGGTGAGCACGAGCACGTAGGTGATGAGGCTGAGGCAGTTCCAGAACGACCTGAAGTACGTTCGCCAGCCACCGCCAAGGAACTCGCGACGCTCGACCGTCAACAACAGATAGAAGCTGCATACCCACGAGACGGCACGCATACACGCGACGAAAGTGTCGTCCTTCGTCTTGAGGTGGATCCAGTCTGGACTGGCCCACATCGTGGGCACAAAATACGAGCAGAGCAACGCGACGTAGGCAGAGAACTCGCGCCGAAACATGGACTTGGCGAAGATCTTCCATTTGGCTCTAATGATGTATTTCATCAGGCGGTGCGACAGGATCGCGCGTGCATGCGGCGACTGGAGCACCATTGCGAGTGCTGTCTGCTGCACCGGCTGCTTTGGATCGCCGTAGATCAAGCTGAGATCCGAGTATCGCATGCCGCGCTTGGAGTGGTTGAGCACCGCTGCGAACTTGTCCATGTACGCGGCGGCAGCTCCGGGCGTCTTGGCGATTAGGAACGAGAAAAACTCGTTGTCCCAAGTATTTGGTGCTGCGTTGGGCTGCTGCATCAGCCACTGCGTCATTTCTTCGTTGCCAACTTCGGCTGCAGCTCGCAGTGGTGTGAGGTTGGACGTGGACAATGCGAGGTTTGGTGACGCATTGTGCTGCAGCAAGACCTTGCAGGAAGCGATCTGGCCTTCCTGGGCCGCTTCCAGTAATGGCGTCCAGCCAGACGAGTCCTACGGCACAACTACTGAGCCACGGCATTATGACGAAATGGTGCGATCACAGGACGTACAGTGGTGTCTGGAGGGATCCCGGCGTCCAGTAGGTAGCCTACCAGTTCGTGGGCGTTGTTCCAGCCGCAGACAACGTGAAGCAACGTCGAGCCATCAATATCGCGCCGCACGAAGACGGTCTTTAATTCCCGCAGCGCCTGCGCGGGCGACACACTGCGTAGGTGTCAGTTGCCAGAATACCAACGACCACAGAGCACGCATGGCCCGACGCACATGATCCTGGCGATGATCTCCTCGAACGCCGCATTGGAGATGACCTCCCACGCAAGTGTGGACGGCGCCTGATCTCCTCCAGTGGGTGGTATGCTCATGTTGCTTGGATTGTGTGCTGGAGCGCCAGTCTTCCCCCACGCTGTCGGTGAGCCAGACGCCATCCTGAGCAGGTATGCGCGGAGACTGGTGGGTGTGGAACGGCGCATTTAGCTCATTGCGTCCAATGCCAACGACACCAACGACGCACTGATCATTTTTATGCATTCTATTTCCATCGCAGTTACAGCGCGCACAGCACGATACGTGATACGGGGCAGCGGCGTTCCAGATGCGCGAGCCAGTGCAGTCAGTCTATGATACATCTCGTCCAGCTATTCAACCTTGGTCACCAAACTGGCGATCACCGTGATGTCGTCCATCTTGCCGCCCAGATATGCGTATCCAGCGCTGTGCGCCGCCTGCGCGAATGGCGTCTTGGTCTTGGTGTTCTTGGCGCACTCGTGGGCAGTGTGCGCCACGCACGACGCCACTCGCTCCATCGTGTGCGGGTCCTGGTCATCAATAGAAGGCAACACCGTGTCCAACAGACTTGCGATCTGGGCAGGGAACAAGTTGTCGAACCTGAAGCACGTACAAGAAGGACGCATGAGCACCAGGTGCTACTTTGCGATCAACTGCAGTCACTCACAAGCCATCGGTGCCCAGCACCACGAGGTCGCCGGCACGCGTCTCGAACTCGAGTTGTTTGCCCTGCTCCGGCTGTGACAGAAACAACCCAGTTCAGTCGCACCGACGTATTGCACACACGAGAAACCAGGCTGTCGATGCATACCTTGTCACCACTGTTGATGCCCAATTGATACGGGCAGTTGAAGTAATGGCACTGCGACGGAGCCTCGAACACGACCTTCCACTTGCGGATGGCCTTGCCGTTGTCGTCCGCACCTGCTGGAGCCAGCCGACAGATCAAGAAGCCCGAGTCGCCCAAGTTGATCGCACGCAACGACATTCCATTGAGCTGCACAATGCACGCTGTGGAGCTGCCTGGGCACTGTAGAGCGAACACATGGACATCTCATGCAATAGTGAGGACGCTGATCAGGATCGGCAAGGACGCTGCAACAGCCTCCTTACTTGAGCACTGCGGTGCGCATACTTGAGCACTTCCAGCGGCGACGGTGGTGCGTCCTTCTCCTTCGGTTCCAAGGCGCCCAACGCCTTATGCGCCGCATTCATCAGCGTGCGCGAATACTCGCCCGAGTCAATGCCCTGCGCCGCACATCGCACGACCATGCCATCATTCAAACGCCCAGCCAGCAGCAGCGTGTTTCAGCGCCAGTTGTCCAACCTTGCGAGCCCAGCCGCCGACGCCATCGGCGACGCCGACCGTGTTGCTGCAGATGAACCAGGCGTCCTCGCCGCCCGTGGAGCGCTTCTGTGGGTGCGGCAGGTCGCACGCCCCCGAAACTAGCCGCAGCGACGCAATGGAGCGTGTGCGGGTCCATGTGCGCGCTGTCGTCGTCGTGAGCGATCGTAACCTTCGAGCGCGCATCATCATTGCCATCGTCATCGTCCTGCACTGTGTGGGTGTGTCGGTGGTGCCAGCAGCTCAACTGTGCGGTCGCTCTGGATAAGTTGTCTCTTGGGACACGAGGTACGAAACCGGTATCCAGACCGGTACTGGGAGAGACACGGTTTTTCCACGGCAGCATTCGTCAGCTTTCTCGCAAGCTAAGGGTTTTAACCATTTGGAGTGAAGCCCAGTTGTATAAAGCACAATTAAAAGATATTGCAGTGGGGAAGCGTGCGTTTGTGTCGTTGTGTTAAACTCCAATGGCCGGAAAAGTATATTTTTCGCGCGTGAGTTGAAGTTGCGCCTAGTCAACAGCAATGCGCCTAGTGAGGCGTGGCAGCGATGGGGCTGTTCAAGAAGACGCGGCAGCTGGCGCCAAACAAAGTAGCGGAAGCCGGACCCAGCACTCCAGGATCGAAGAATGAAGGTGGCGGCAGTGGTGGTGGGGACAGTCTCGACTTGTTCGGCAACGACAGTGATGCCAGCGACGACGACGCAACGATTGACCGGTATGTCAAGAAGGAGAGCGAAGACATGGATGACAGCGAGAAGGAGGCAGCAGAGAGCAAGAAAGTTTCCGTCTTGACATCAAAGGTAATGCAGTGTTTGCAGTACGGCTGAGTGATGCCGACTTTCCCTCATCGGTGCTGTCTAATTGCCGTAGCTATCGCCCGAAGAACTGTTCAAGAAGTACGACACTGATGGGTCGGGTGCGATCTCAATTCCTGAATTTTTAGCCATGGTACGAGCATTTCAAAGCAATTGCTTCTGAGAATATGCACACCTTGTGACTGTCGTGACAATGGCAGCTTCCGGATCTGGGGATCAACATCTCAGAAGCAAAGGCCATTCGGATATTCAAGAAGTGTGACACAGACGGCGGCGGGGAAATCGACTTGAACGAGTTCAAAATGGCCATGTTTACCGTTGATCCTGTCTCAGGCAACACGATGGGATTCTCACCGTCAAACCTGCTCTCACCTAAAGACGCCTTCGATCTGTTCGATGAGGATGGCACCGGCAAAATCGATGATCTCGAATTCGCGGTGAGACCATGCAGTTCCACGGGACCAGTGACCGATGTTATTGAGTGCTCACAATTTGTTTATGTCGCAATGTCTACGTGAAGGACATCCTGGAGTATTTTGGAATGAACGTAAGTGATGCGAAGCAGGAAGCCATTTTCAAAAAATACGACAAAGACAAGAGCGGCTACATTGATTACAAGGAGTTCCGTTCGATGTGGCTTCGATTCTCCAATCCAAGAGAGGAGCTGGAAAAACGTGGAATCGAGGTTCCCAAGTACACGCAGCGATATAAACTTCAAGAAATGCTAGAGAAAGTGCTCGAGGAGGAAGAAGCGCGAGAGGCACTGGTAATGGCGGAGGCCGAGCGTTTTCTTAAGCGACAGCGAGAACGAGACAAGCGAATGGAACTGGGGCGCAAGGCGAAAGTAAGGGCGCAAGACGAGCTGTCGGCTGCACTGGACGCTGCTGGCCAAGTGTACATACTCGGCTCTGGGAAGTACAACCAATTCAGTGGAGACGCCGTACCTCGTGACGAAATTTTGTTTCCTGGTTTTAAAGATGTGAGCGAAATATGGTCCTATCGCGTATGTCCAAATCTTACGCAGCTGCAGCAGTTGCGTGAAAAGGCAGCAGCGATGGCTAGTCGACGCAGCGAACGAATAGCGACAGCACAGAAAAACAAGAGAGGCGCACCAGAGCTGCCATCAAGCAACACTACTGCGCCTTCAACACCGCTGCGGCCTGCTATACCAAATAGCAGAGGAAGCTCACGGGCTCGAAAAATTCAAACGCCCCAGACATTCCGTGTGATCGATCGCAGGGGAAAATATGTCCGTCGGCGACCTGAGAACAAACGCTGGAAATTTCAAAGTCCACCAAAACTCAATCGATTGAGCATTTTCACATTGAAGTCGTATCAGAATGATATCGCGGCTCAAACGTTGGGCGACTCTGATTTGCCTGGCTCGAGGGAGGAACATCCAGAAAACCAGCCATCAAGTCCCGTGGACACTAAAGGAGACAGCAAATTGGACCTTGACAATGATGAAGACACTGCCAAGTTGTTCTTCGAGGACCGCGAGCTTGTTCGAAGTCTCCGCTTCAGGTCAACGAAGCTCATGACAAACACGGGCGGCTTATGGGGAAGAGGTGTCGTACAGGGATCCCTGTCTGATAACGTTGCGTTCGTTGTCACTGGTGGTGGAAGCATTTTCACATGGGGTGGCAAGACAAACACATGGCAAGGCATCACGAAGCGATTTGCTGGGATAGATGACGACAACGACGATGACAATGATGCTGGTGACGCACAAAACCCCCAGCAAAAGGAACAAGAAAAAGATAAAGAAGTACCTCAGACTGTCGGTGCTGAGGAAGCAACTAGCGTATTGACCCCCAGGTCTCAAGTGCAGAAGATGTGCACGAATGGGCAGGTACGTGAAACATCGAACTGGGGCTGTGCGCTTGAACTAACTCTGCAATAGCTGCGCAACATTGCTCGACCAGAACTTGAAGTCCGCGCCGAAGAAGAAGCCGAGCGACAAAGTCGGCACCTGGAAGAAGACACGCGTTACGAGCGGATGAAGAAAGTGATTATGTATTACGACCAATGGGAGCCACCACCTAGTAATTCGACTCGACTCTTGTTCATGGAGCATGTACTGGTTCCTCGAGTGGATTATGCGACTATGATTCTCTCTGCTGCATATCGCGGTATTATACTGGAGCGGATAACAAAGATGGACCTGATCCTGCTTTTGGGAGAGTGCTTCGAATTGGAGATTGAGATTCGAGGTGAGCAAGGACACAACGAATTCAAGGAGACTGAGCGTTTGATCAAGGTACAGCACATGCGCCTCTTACGTACTGTTGGATGATCGTGCTGATGACGTTCCACAGCAATATACTGAAGAGAAGAACGTCAAGCTCATTCAACCAGTGAGTTCGTGTTCAATGTAAGGAATTGTATGCGATCGCATAACTCTGTGAATATTGCTTGTTTCCGCAGGAAAAAGACAAGCTGCTTCAAAGTGTTGGTTTGACCATTAAAACAGAATTGCAAATGTTTTCGACGGCGCTCCTGGTTAATGTAAACAATGATATGAACAGTGGGAAGAAATTCGCATTGCCCGAGAGAAACGCCAAGCTGGGCAGGAAGACAGGCGTCGTACGAAAATCATCGACACGATCAACCGCGCGGTACGATTTCTTTGAACTTTTGGCCCGAAATTAGTCTAACCGTTGGTATGAAAATAAAGGATGACGCTTTCCACGCCATGCTTGCGCGACGCGCAGTTCAAATGGAAGATATGACACCAGAATTTACGGCTCGAGGAGTAAATGCGCAAATTGATATGAGTGGAATCACCTCACGGTAATACGGGGTAGCTTGCTTGTCATGCTTTCAAACTAACATGTGCAACCTACCTTGATTAATAGGGGACCAGCATTGCATTCACCACGCGGTGCCGTGGTACGCAGTTAACTTGATTGTTCACCACTTCGCGGGGTAGAGGTAATTCTTTTTGCTAGGCGGTGTCTTCCCTGTCTGCAGGAGGTTCACATGTCGCTCTGGTGATGCATGATGGGTAGGTAGCAGAGCTGACTACACGTGATCATTTCGGTGAATGAGCTAACGGTACGCTGTCGTAGGTCCGTTTACACATGGGGAATTGGATCCGCTGGTAGATTGGGGCTTGAAATTGACGACTACGGACGAAAGTGTGTGGACTCGAACCATCCTCAGCGAGTAAACGCGTTCAGAGTACGTGAGACTGAATATTTGCAACTCTTTCGGAACTAAAATTGCATTCGCTAGGACGTTGCCATTCGACAACTTTCGTGTGCGTACTCGCATAGCGCTGCTGTCGCCGCAGACGGAAAACTATACACTTGGGGATCCGCCTCGAGTGGTAAGCTTGGGGTTGGTGTCGTGGAAGACCAATACGAGCAGCACACAAACGTTCCGTTGCTGGTGAAGTTCCCGGGGCAGCGTTCCATTCGATTTGTATCATGCGGATCGGCTCATACTGGAGCAGTTTCCACAGCCGGCGAGCTGTTCATGTGGGGATGTGCAAACGGAGGGCGATTGGGTCTCGGTGATCAGGTCAAAGATACCATAGTGGCACCGACATTGGTGCGCGATTTGCAGCGCAAAAAAGTTCGTGTCTGGCAAGTGTCTTGCGGCAATAGCCACTCTGCCCTCTGCACCGAGATTATGTCTGAGAATCGCGGTGGTAACAAGAATTTGCTTGGTGGCGAAGTCTATGTGTGCGGAGGAACGATGCCGCTGGGGAGGTTCGTCACAACGTGGGAGTGCGTGGAGTCATTGAAAAATGTCGCCATCCGCCAAGTATCATGTGGCGTTGGTCACACAGCAGCGGTGTCAGCTTACGGAGAGCTGTACAGCTGGGGAAGAAACCAAAGCGGCTGCACCGGTCACGCCATATCTGTGAGCAGAAACAACATGCACCCATAAATGTTCTTGTTCCTAACAAATCGCTCTGAACAGCGCAAATTTATCCCGGAACCAATGTTGGTCAAGTCATTCCACGTCGAGGCATATAATCTAGCCCTTGGGAAGCCCTGCCGACAAATGACTGTGTACAACGAGCAAGATGCCTCTCTTGCAGTGAATGGGGATGTTGAAGGCGTTCTCGCCAAGTGCGCGCACACCCATGTAAGCTAAGTTGCTGAGGAAATCATGATTTGTTGCGTGCTAACACGCTGGTTCAGCTCGAGGACAAGCCGTGGTGGGAAGTTGATCTGGGGCAGCCAGCGGTGATTGAAAGAATACGGGTACGTAGCGGTGGATGTGAATGAATAATCACAGGAGAACGAACGTATTGAGCGAGCTGTACAGGTTTGGAATCGCACGGACCAACCGTTGAACCCGTCGAAGAGTAGGACAGAGTATTCCGATCGACTGTTTCCGTTCTGGATTTTCGTCAGTGAAGATCAATTCCAAGACTTGGAAGGCAGAGAAGGGTATGGCGCGCCCCTACTGCATTTCATTGTTTGCGTAGTTTTTCACTCTGTGGTCATTGAAGGTTGCACGCCGCCAAAATCCAGTCGAACGCGTTTGAACAATTTCATGAAAACAAGCGAATGACGGAGTGGATTCTGCCTACGGCCAACATTATGGGTCGATATGTTCGAGTTCAACTGCAGAAGCGCAATTTTCTGCATATTGCAGAGGTGGAAGTGTTTGGCGTTTACTCGGCTTTCAAATACGTTGGAAAGGTCGGCTCAGTGCAATGCGGCAACGAAGCAACCATGGTGATCATGCCACCAGCGGCCCAGGAGACGTAAGTATGACTGTGGGAAAAGAAACTTTGGATCATTCACACAATGCGTGCTCAACAGGGCTCTTGGGGATTACTACTTGAGAGCCATCGAAGCGGACGCCGACAACGCGACAATTCTACGACAGTACGAGGCGTACGAGGAGGCCCACAAAAAGTACGGCCGTGGCAACGACCGATTATTCAGAAAAGGCTGTCAACTTTGCCGGACCTTTCGCCAATGTGAAGTCTGCGAGTTCTACGCAAAGTCGAACGTGGATTCTCTGCGTGACGCGAATGGCACGTTTCCATCACGACTCGTTGGTGATCGCATGGGGCTGAGCGTGAGTCCTGGTACCTGTGAGAACTAAAGTTGCGTCGTGTTGCTCACATTGATGTGTTGTCGGTAGGAGCTCATTGACCTCGTTGTTAGCATCGCTGAGGCGAAAGCTGATGAAGAGGATCGCGTTCGACGAGCTGACGAGGAAGCACAGCGTCAGAGAGAAAAGCTAGAGCGCGAAGTGGCCGAGATGGCGGCTTCCGGCCAGAAACGCAAGGGTCAGCCCAACGCGATGCCTGCAAACGCACCTCCAGCCTCCTTGGCGGGACCATCACAGCAGCCAATTCCATCAACAGAGACGCTCACAGCAGCTGATGCCTCACCGAAAGTCGAGGCTGCCGTGGCATCGGGCACAGGCACAGCGACAACATCGTCACCAGCAGGAGCAACAACAACGGCGGGGGAGGCAGCAACTTCCCCAACAGCAGCAACAATGACATCAACAACACCAGACACATCGAATCAACGCAACGGAACGACGACATCGGCCGTGGTCGCAACCAGAGCCAAGCCCATGCGGTTCCTCGGCAGATTCCTCGCATGGCTGCGTTGGGGCAAGAAGTGAGGCTGAGTGATGGTCCCAATATGGCGCGAAAAAGGCCATTACTCCCTACCTCCCTTCTCAATGATACCCGCGAAAACCAATCATGGGGTAACTCCACGAATGCCTGACATTTGCCCAACGGACAACCTCTTTTTTCTGATTCCCTCCAAGATGAACAACGCGCGGGGGGTGAGCGATGAAGTTGGGCAGGTTGGTGTCGCCCAACAGTCCAAAAAGGGCGCGAACTCGCCCGTGACTGACACCCAAAGCGACGACACTCGATCGCGCCGTTGGAAGCGCAGTGGCGCAGCGTGGCGAACTGAGTGCACGCACAGCCACGCCATTACGAGCACCATGATGCTCAGCGCCATCGACGTCAAACGCAAGGCGCGCAACACGACGTTCGGCGGCAGCACGCACGCCAACGCGCTTAACACGGCCGCCGCCGAGGTCTCTGCGCCCCGCTCGGGCAAGAAGCAGCGGTCGCTGCACGACTTCTTCCCTCAGTACGCTAGCTGTGCGCTGGGTCCATGTGGTGCACGCAGTGGTGCTGACAGTGGAATGGTTGTGCTTGCAGGAAACCCATGAAGACAGAGCGCAAGAAGAAGCGTCCGGCGCCGTCAGGCACGCGGTTGAGTTTCATGGACGACGAGCCAGTGAAAAAGCGGATTGATTACGACACGTCTAGCTCGGATGTGCGTGACGATGACAGCAGCGACGTGAACTCAGCGTCGCAGAACAGCGATGCCTCGTTCTCGATGCCTCAGCCCAAGCGCATTGACTTCAGCATGTGCTCCAGTCAACATAGCGAGCCGGACGTTGAGCCAGCCGACGCTCCTGCAAAGCCGCCCTCTGCGCCCCCTATCAAGATCCCACCAACGGAGAACCCTCTCTTCTTGCGTTCGTCGTCCCATTCATCCTTCGTAGATGCGCCATCGTTTTCTGCATCGTCGTTCTCGCGCATGTTCAGCCAAGACGAGTTCGACTTTCTCACACCGCAGGACCAGCCTGTAATGCACCTTTCTCACCCAACGACGCCGTCGCCGATGAAGAAGCGCCACCGAAGAAACCACAGCACGGAGGTTATTCAAGAAGAGGAAGTCCAGAACCTGACGCAAGATATGGTGCAGATGGATGTATGCACACGTGCTGCGCCACCTCTGCCTCCTTCAGCGGAGAAGGCAAAACAGTCGCCGTTGGGTGCTCAAACACCGGTCCGATCTGAATCCGATATCTCTGTGCAGCTCTTCAACAAAGCCAAGAGAAGATCTCGCCTGTCAACGTACGTCTGTAGATTCCCGAACCATTGCGACAATGTTCGACTGACTGATTTGAGCTTTTGTCAACAGAGGAAGCATTCCAGGAGCACCTCCGTTGCCTTCGTTTGAGAGTCATGAGAATCCCTTTGCACCAACACCACAAATGACTTCAAAGAAGAGGAGGAGTCGTCAAATGTTCCCACCGAGCTTCGGCAACGAGAAGAATGCCCAGGGATATTCGAGATATCTAACCGAGTTCGTCGAGCAAGAGGTATTACGCAACGTGGTCTGTCTCTGTGCAAATTAAAAAGGCTAACGGCGATACCATGCACAGCTACTCGGTTCTGGCTCATTTTCAAAGGTATTCAAGTGTTTAAAACGCATCGATGGATGGACGTACGCAGTCAAGAAGAGCAAACGCCATTTCAGAGGCAAGGCAGACACGTAAGTCGCCTTCTTTGTTTGAGATCGTGGTTACTATGGATCTAACTGTATTCAGTGAGAGAGCCCTGCGAGAGGTGCATGCTCTCGCCGCTTTGAGCCACAGCCGTCACGTCGTGCGGTATTTTGATGCCTGGATCGAAGATGACCTCCTATACATACAACTAGAACACTGCAGCGGATGCAGCCTCCCGTCATTTGTGGAGAAGTACAAACCGCACCACGTTCCTGAGGAAGCGTTATGCAAAATGCTTTGCCACATCGCCCAGGCACTGCGCGATATGCACAGTCGGAAGATTGTTCACATGGATGTCAAGCTTCAGAACATTTTAGTTGCCCCAGGAGATATCTACAAGTTGGGTGACCTTGGCACGGTAGCGCACATGGACGGCCACACTGAAATCACTGAAGGAGACAACCGTTATTTGAGTCGGTACGTGATGCCACACCGCAGAGAAACGGGAAAAGACGTCCACTAATGGTTGGAGATACAGAGAGTTGCTGGAAGGAAGCCGCTCTAATTTGCGAGCTGGTGACATTTTTGCTTTGGGTGCCACGATTTACGAGCTTGCACTGGGCGAAACACTTCCGAGTAACGGAGAAGACTGGCAGAGCATTCGTGACGGTGATTTGGTCATGTTCAGGTATGTTTGATGGTACAGATATGTTTTGGGATGTTTTACTGACATCACTGCTTCAAACGCAGGCAATATTCGAACTCACTTCAGCATCTTCTCGCAAGCATGATGCATCCAGATCTACTACAACGTCCGTCTGCCGAGGAAATTTTGCAGCACGAAGTTGTGCTCCCATTCCTATAATGATTTCTCCCCAAACGTTCATTGACGTACCTGTAACGGTAATGCGAAGGATTTGCATTCTCGATTATGTGCACCAACTGGTGCCGACTTCAGTTGTCAGTCACTTCGTAGTCATTTCACCAGCAGGTAAAGTAATTGCAGTACTTCATTAATCACAAACATGAAACGAATAACCGAAAGCAGAGGACGAAAAACACGCAGCATGTGACAATGCCCACTTCTCACGATCGCGTCGTCATCGCCTCCTCTGTTGACCCAACTGGAGGCGATTCTGTACGGCGGAAATGAGGGCGGGGATCCCAGATTCGTCTTGCTAAAACTCTATCGTGTTACGGAATGGACAAGAGAAGCAAATTCGACCTCCGATCACCACGAGCTCGACTTCGAGTATCCTCACTTTCAACACCCACTCGCGCGCGATTCAAAACAAAACCTTCACAAATCAGCCAAAATCGACCGCGAGGTTTTGGAGGAAGCTGGTTCGCGCTGCCATCCATATCCAAGCAGTGTTGTCGTTGCTGAATGCGCCGCTTCTTCGTCGCCGACATCCATAAGTTAGAGCAACAAGACGTTCTCCTTTGGCGTCATGCAGCCAGCACCACCGTCGTAACTCTCCTGCGCATTCGCAGGGTTTTCCTGAGCTGTTTCCTTGCCCTTCTTGAGCAGTCGAACCCCGGCAATCACTGCAACGACAGCCAAACAGCCGACAACAATAGCAATGATTGATCCAAGACCGAGTCCTTTGCCATCATCGGACTTTCGAGTCCCTGATTTCGAGCCATTGATTCCATTATCCTCGTACGGTGTCTGGTGCGATTTCTCAGAGTCACTTGGACGAGTCGTGTTGATCAACGTAGAATTGCTCAAACTTCCGGAAGAGTTCTTCGAAGAGGCGCTACTGCCAGAAGACGACGACGCGTGGCTGCCATGAGATCCAGATCCAGCCTTGCTTTTCGACGGAGCAGGGGACCTGGAAGCGCTGTCATCCGAGCTGTCGGTGCGGCTCGGAACAACGTGTGCCGGAGACGGAATTGCAGTTGCTGGGACCGACGATGGAGCGGTGCTCGTGTCGGTGCTCGGCCTGTTGGGGTTGTTGGGGTTGTTGGGGTTGTTGGGATTGTTTGGATTGTTGGGGTTGTTGGGGTTGTTGGGGTTGTTGGGGTTGTTGGGGTTGTTGGGATTGTTTGGATTGTTGGGGTTGTTAATGTTATTGGGATTTTTGGGGTTGTTGGGATTGTTGGGGTTGTTCGGATCGTTGGGGTCGTTCGGAATCTTGTTGGGGTTGTTGGGATTGTTGGGGTTGTTGATGTTGTTCGGATGGTTGATATTCGCAGGGTTCTGGGGGTTATTAATGTTGTTTGGGTTCTCGGGGTTGTTGGGGTCGTTGATGTCTTCGCTCTTAAGCGGCGCCGACGCGGAGGTCTCGGCTGGTGCCGGGGGAGGGATCACTTCGCCGTTGCGAATCAACGAGCCGTCAGGCTGCACATACGCGACGTTCGGGAGATTTTCCGCGACACAGCCCATGGTCGATGGGTTTTGAGGCAGCAGCGCGCATCCGGTGTTGCCAGGGCATTGCCCGATGGCGCCCATTGCCTCCATCGATCCATAGAGTCCTGAGCACGGTCGTTCCTCAACGCATCGATCTTGGGAGTCGCCCAATACACTCACTGAACGCATGCCCTCCAGGCAACCTGTATGCAACCGCGATAGATCATCAGCATGAGCCATGCATACTATCGATACATGAATGCATCACACACGCACCGTTGTCGGCGTGTGCGGTGGCCACCGCCACCGCGCTCCCAAGGAGCGCTAACCATCGTTTTCTCATTGATCCGTGCGTTCCGGATGCGAATACTTGGAGACTCGAGCAGGTCCGCGGCGGATTGGTACCGAAAGGCAAGTTGTCGATGCTGGTAGAAGCGAGAGCGCCAGTTCGCTCTGCTCTGCCTGCCTCGGTGCCTTGTGCCTGGGTCGGTTGGGTTGTGTGCGCCGACGCGAAGAAGTCCTTGAGCGTAGAGACGCTCGGGCCGCCAGATGGTGCTCTGCGCCCACCACTCTCATTGTCCCATTGTGCTCTCTGACCCGCGACCCGCAACCCTACCTCGCGGGAAGCATAACTCGCAGCTGGCTCCTTCCGCAATATGTGGAATGGGAGGGTTTTGGCACCACTAATACGTGGCCACATGGCTGGACGGCGAACCATTGCAACCATGTTGTCACGATGGGTCAATCGGATGGCAGTTCACCACCTCCCAGACTGTTTGATCCATCAACAGCAGGAGATGACAGTGCTCAACGCGCATCATGATTTCTCGGCAGCAACCAATGCAGCGAGCTGTCGGATGTGCGCACAAGGTGATCAGAGCTGCAGTGAGGTAATCCCACCGCACTCACGTGAGCATCGCCTTTATTGACGGTCTTGTAATCGAATGTGTCCGGTTGTTGTCTTGGGTTGGATCCCAGCGTGAAAGAACCGGAACATTCCCCCACATTTCTCCCTTGAGCATCTTGGAACGTGCCATATTCATAAGACCGACCGCGCGTGCTTGTCCTTGTGTCCACAACTTTCGAGTGGCGTGGTCAGTCACTCGTCAACGCTGTTTCGGTCCGAAATGGACAAGCGACGTGGACCATTTCATTGGAGGGTGAGCCCGCGACTTTGCTGCTGTCGTGAGCGACTTTCGATCACATGGCCACCCAGTTGTGGTTTGAACGAGCTTGATCTCGTTGGTCATCCTAAACCTGCGCTGTGTACCCGAGCACCACAAAGCTTGTCATGAAGACGTTTGTGGTGGCACAGTGACTGACGTGGCAATCATACAGTATCACACGATTCCTTGGACATGATACTAGTATGATGGATCGTGACCATGCAGATAGATTCCATGCTGCAACAAAGGCGTTGTGTCTGACAGCGCCTTTAACCGCGCTTACTCTGATCCCACAGCTCCTTGGCCTGATGGTCATCTGGTCGCCACGGGCGAAAAAGGTTGGGTGCCGCTCGACAACGGTCACGACGGCACAAATCAGTGCCGTGATTGCAACCGCAGATCCGCTCGAGTGCGAGGATGAATGGTGCGGAATGAAACGCGTGGACCCATCGCACAAAGCATCAAGTGCCAGTTACCAGTATCAGCTGGAGGAATTCTGCCAGGACTCTCCATCGTCGATTCAGACCATTTCACGCAAGCAACATGCTCATAGACACACAGTTCAGAGGACATATTGTACCATTGCGGAAAATCAACACAACCGTCGATAAAGCTCGCCACCACAGCGCGCAAACACGATGGGGATGCATTCTCCACGCCTCGGCTGTTGTTGCAAGCTCCATGGTCGAGCAACCATCATCACTGATCAGGACGAACGTAATGATTGAACTCGTGCTCTCAAGCAAGTGCTCCCGACGCCATTGGCTCCACCTCCACTTTACCCACGCGCCACGCGTTCCAACTTGCGACGCGTGACTGCGGAGTGCTGTGCATGCAAATGCACGGTGTGGCTCCACCATTCCCACCATGTCAACAAGCCACCCACCCATCTCACGTCCCATGCGTTTCCATTCATTCTGAAAGGCAGCATGGAGAAAGGCACGAACCAGGGATATCAAATGCTAGCTTACCTCCATTCTAAAGGGTATTTAATTTACAGGGTTTTCGGCCTCAGGAGTGAGTCACTCTCTGTTCATGGAAAGACAACATGTTACTGCCATGACGCCAGCGAGAGCGCGGCCTCTGGCGGCGAAGGAAGAATCGCTTCGACCAGCCACGACGACAATCAATTGCCATGGACGCAAGCACGTCACCGGCAATTCGCGCCGTCTGCGACGCCAACGGCGTTTACGAAGGTATGATCCAGCAACGTGTCTTCGAGTATGGGGACGTGTCGGCCTGCTGGGACCTCCCAAGCGCAGCCATTGCCGGTCACCTCTGTCTCATCCAGCGATTGATCACGCGAATCGACAAACCACGTGGACACGCGCTCCGATCTCCATGCGACCGCGACGTTATGTACCTGGCTGCGAAGTATGGGCATCTGCATGTGCTGCAGTGGCTGCACGCACACTCTGACCGGGTTGCGATCCAATGCACTACGGACGCGATGGACATGGCGGCTGCGAATGGACACTTGGAAGTGGTTCAATGGCTCCACTACAATCGATCTGAAGGCTGCACGACGCACGCGATGGACCTGGCTGCCCAAAACGGTCACCTCGATGTCGTCATGTGGCTTCACGACCATCGCTCCGAAGGTTGCACGACGTACGCGATGGACAGTGCCGCCGCTGCTGGAGACTTGAAAATGGTGCGCTGGCTTCATCTCCACCGCGACGAAGGCTGCACGCATGTTGCTCTGGGGGAAGCGAGCTACGCTGGAGACATCCCAATGGTCAGGTGGCTGGTGCGTTTCCGCACAGAGGGCTACGTGCTTGATGCCATCGAGTGTGCGTCATTGCGGCAGCATTATGACCTGGTTCAGTGGCTTCATGCACACGCATACCTGCGCGATCCGATCGACCCCGAAGATGATGACGAAGACCACGATCTGCGCTGGCTCCGACCGTCGCTAGACCCCAGACCGTTGGTCTTGGCGTACATGTAGGCGCATGCGCTGGCCCAAGGCAGCCCAGTCGTATTTATCCCAGGCAAAATATCTATTGGCGACGACGTCGGCGCTTGTCTCGTTGGAAGGACAGTGCCGCGATGGCGTCTCGCCATCCACCAACTTCAGTGCCCGCGAGGTGCTGCGAGCATGGCGAACCGAGACAAAGCTTAATTCGATGATCAAACACGTTCGCATGTTCTCACTCCCCAAATCATCACATCTTCCTCATCAGTCGTCAAGTGGCCGCCATCTGGTGCTGCACCACCGATTTACATCACAAACCCTGTCTGACCTGTTCTGTTAGATCGTCGCAGCGTTGCAACTTGAGAGTGTTGGACGGAAGAACAATTGAGCCACCAGCGACGGCAGGTCAGCGATGCTGACGCCGAGCGCTCCGCCGTGGCCGCCAAGCGCAGCGCCAGTGGCAGCATGCTACTCGCCAATGAAGCGGCCGCAGCCAGACGGTCCTTCGTCGCAGCTGCCTTCTCACCACCCGTGTGCGATCCCCGTGACTGTCGACGAAAGGGCGCGCGTGCCACCGATTTCCTGGCATTCAGCACAGTCGTCTCGACATCGATCCCAGCCATGCCTGATCTCCGCGTTCGCCTGGACGCTGCGCCTTCTTGTTTATCATATTGGTAACGCAGCGCTCTCCTGCCTTGGGTTCCTCACCGTTGTGGTTGGCCTTGTCGCCTCCATCCTGCTGCTCCCGTTGTGCTGTTTCGGGCTTGTGGTCTTGCAAGTTGTGCTGCGCCTAACGTACTTCTGCTGTCGAGCGGACGTGTTTCTCTTCAACCTTCTCTCTGAGTCATCTCAAGACCACATTGTTGTACCAGACGGAGATGCCCTCTCGGCTCACGAGGAATTCCCGTTGATTGGTAACCATCGCTGGCCTGCAGATGGCAGACGATGGCGCATGGAGCGAAGCCTCGCCGTTATGTCACCCCGATCGCTATTTGCAACCATTTACTTTGGCACTCTCAAGCTGGCGTGTGGATTGGTGAGTTTGGTGTCAGCAGGTCTGATGATTTTGGCGATTCAAGGGTGCGTCGAGCATGTCGTTTGCTTCGTGTCATTCGAGCGCACAGGTGGAGGCTTCGGGAAATCGTCGGACTGCTATGACTTAGGCGACGCTGTCATTAACTTTGTGTGAATATTGTTCGCGCGCGGGCTCAGGGGGGCCACAGCTTGTGTGTCGCGGGCGATGACTCGTTTTGTTTGTTGCGATGACTCCGAAAAATCCGAGGAATAGTTCTGACTCTAGTCAGTGGGCATCAGGCACCAGATCAGTGCGCTGTGCGACGCGGACATTCGTCATTGTAACGCTCATGTGGAAGCGAGCCAGGGTTTGTTGCGAGATCTGCCAGGAGAGCGTCGCCAGCAGCAGGGCGACAAGAACGCGGTCGTGTGCGCATGTAATTTGCCACAACTGTTTAGCCGAGCTGGCCAAAGACGACAACATTGCGATTTGTCACTGCGAAAGTCCGATCTCTCCGACATCGATGAAAGGCAGTGTCTCGAAGCGGCAGTTGAAGGCTTACATGGAGGTCTGGAACGAAGCGCGCGCCGATTGCAACGGCTGCTCAAATATGGAGATGAAAGACCGTCTATTTGTTGCTCCGTGTGGTCATGCGTATTGCTCAACGTGTTTGCGTTGTATGTGTCGACTGGCATTGAGAGACCGGCTGCTGGCGCCAGTGCGCTGTTGCAAGAAGGAATTGCCAGTGGAATACGTGCGCAGCGTGCTCCCCAAGGCTCACGACATGGCCATGTACGACGCGATCCTACGAGAGAAGGTGTGGCAAGACTCGGATTTGGTGTCGGATTCGGAGTACTCCAAAACAGTCAAGAAGCTCGGAGCCAAACAATGTCCAGGGTGCGGCGTCGGCGTGCTGCGCGATTTCGGCTGTATACATATCAAGTGTCCCAATGGCCACGAGTTTTGCTACACGTGCCTTCGCAAGTGGCAGACATGCCAATGTTCCTTGATCCCCGAAGAAGAACTACAACACATCTTGGGCGAGTGATGCGCTGACACAGTTAACTCCATTTGAATAAATTACATGTACTGGTACGGTTTACATTTATTCTCAATTTGCGAAGAGAGGAGTCCTTGTCCCAGGGGAGACTATCGTCAACCTCGAGATGAGGTTATTGAGAACGGGGAGTATACTCCATTTTCGCGTGCAGCAGCACGATGGATCCGCTCGCTCAAGTGATCGACCTCCTCAACAGCGACGGTGAGGAAGACAACTTCGTGGAATTTGTTCCACGCAAGAAGCAAAGGCAGCGCCAGCGACACAACTCAATTAATTCTGCAGACGTGATCGATCTCTCCCTCGACACGGAGCGCTCCGCACTGCCTGATGCTGATTCTCTGAAGATGTGTGCTTGCTGTCGAGAGAACGAGCGCAAATATCGCGTGTTGCAGTGCGGCCATATCTACTGCATGGAATGCATTGGCATTCGCGTGCGGCAGGGACTGCGAGACCGCACAATGGTTCCTGCGCACTGTTGCAGAAATGAGTTCCCAGTCGAGTACGTGGACGAGGTCTTAACTGTAGTGCAGAAGCAGACTTACGATCGCTTCATGAGCGAGCGCAACTGGCGCGCATCAGATCTTGTATCGGACCGGACCACGATTACGCGGAAACCATCCGGAAGAACAAGTTGCGGCAATGCCCAGGCTGTGGCGTTGGCGTCCAGCGGATCGACGGGTGCAGTACAATGACGTGCCCTCTGGGTCATGTCTTCGACTACAACGTTAGTGAGCAAGAGGACTCTGAAGCGGGCTACGCAGTTGTCGCAAAGCCTTCTCAACGTGCCCAGATCAAGCGTCCGCTTTCGAGGCGACAACCAGCGAAGAAGAAAGCAAAGAAATAACCATTGAAAAGATGACTACATCAGTGGTAGCTCAGAGCAGGCAGCATTCTCTGAATTCCCCATGGTCGTGTGATTCAGTTGTATGTTTAAAACTTCTGACTCCAAAGGTGCGACGAGGTTTCCAACTGGCAGGTTTCTTTGAGCTGAGCGATGGGAATGGAGTTTGAATCTGGCAAGGACTTGCTACAATGGTGCATACATACGTTATGGGCGATGACAATGCTGATCACCTCTGGCATTCGGCGCTGATCGATCTCACCGATGAAGACAGCGACTGGTTTGATGAAACCGACTACGAGGTTGACCATACGTGGTTGGTGAAGCAACGAGAAGCATTCAATGACGCTGATTATGCCACAGAATTGTATCTGAAGAACGTAGCTAGGGTGGAGGCGGAAGCATTGGATTTTGCACTTGCTCAGAGTCTCTACGAAGCTGAAGTTCAGCAACTCGTGCAGAAGACTGGTGATGCCTCACCAGCAAGTGGTGAAAATGATGGTCGGGAACAGAAGGCGACTCCAATGTGTTCGTGCTGTCTTGACGATCAGATCGAAGTTCGCGCGCTTCCGTGTGGCCACATCTACTGCGTGAAGTGTATCACCACGCGCTGTCGCATGGGTGTGCGTGATCGTGCGATGGTTCCAGCTCATTGCTGCAAAAAGGAGTACCCGATCGACTACGTCAAGGATGTGCTTTCAGCAGAAGAAGTGAAAACATATGAACGTTTTCTCAGTGAACGAGATTGGAGAGAGCTGGACTTGGAATCCGATGAGGAGTATGCAAAATTTATCCGTGCCAACGCACTGCAGCAGTGTCCGGGCTGCGGTGTTGGTGTTCAACGCACGGCAGGCTGCAGTCTCATGACCTGTCTAAATGGTCACCAATTTTGCTACCGTTGCGGCACAAAATGGAAGTCCTGCAGTTGTGCGTACTATTCGTGAGGTGGACAACAGTCCGTGCCATATCTTTGCGGCAGGCGCATTGATGTATTCATTCTTACGTTGTCAGTACGTACGCGACTTTCATCGTTTGTTTTGCTTCTGCAAGCTTGACAGCAGTAATTCCATTTTGTGCTTTTCCATACTCTTGTAGCTTGATGCGTTGAATGTAGCGACAGCTGGGACGATTGGTGCATTTTGAGGATGTTGTTGCCCTTGTTGTTGCTGGTACTTGGCCAACGCCTTGGAGAGTTCTTGTTGAACCTCTATTCTGACGAGTTCCTTCATCATGGCTTTGGTCGGTGGGACATCACCGTTGCAAGATATACACTTGGCTCCGATCAGTGGCGCACCTTCTGGTTGGCCAGCGCTCGCGTTGTCCGCATTTCCGCTAAGTAGCCCTCCCCACCCGTTGTTGCGTTCCCCAAACCCGGTAGGATTGCCGTTGACAGAGGCAACACCCCCGCTGCCCCCGAAGCTGACACCACCGCCACCACCAACTGGCGACAGACCGCCTCCACCAGCGCCGGCGCCACCACCCCCACCATTCGCATTTCCAGCGGGTACTGCTCCAGCCAACTCGAGGAGTTTGGTGCGCTGTTGCTGCATCAGTTCATGGAACTGACGCTTGTCCAGTTTTGTTCGAAGAATGCGATGGATGTCTTTGAGATCTTCTTCCCCCAACGAGGCCTTCGCCACACTTTGCATCTGCCGCTCAAGAACTTCCTGCGTCCATAGCAGTTCTTCCTTGTCCAGCTTCTTGTTGACGCGACTCATTAGTTGACCAATCTCTTTTTCCATCACTTCATCCCGTTGAGATGAGTCGGCGGTCAAATTCTCTAGCTGCTTTGCAAGATTTTCTCGGGTCAAGTCAGCCGAGTTCAGAAGTTCCTGGAGCAGCTTTTTCACATCAGCGTCCTTGGCAAACGACTGCGTCAATTCCATGAACGTGTCAACACGGGAATTGACTAGTTTGACAACAGCACCCATTGAATCTATCTGGCTGATTGCAAAAGCATGTGTTGTTAGCTGCTGACGCATTTCGCCTTGTTCCACTTGAAGTTCCTTTATTGGTGCATGTGGTTCGATGAGTGCAGCCCGCAAAAAGAGGAAGAAGATGACAGCTCGGAGTTGAATGACGATGTCAAATGTGTGAAATATGATTTCCGATCGAACAGTCATCACGTTGTTCTCCTGGAGCTCCTTGGAATTGAGAACACTCTCAAAGTTTCTGAGCTGGGCAATGGCTGCGAAAGTCAGTTGTTCCTCAAACCCAGATACACTGTAGTAACCGTCACCGAGTCCACCGTTGGTAGCAGCGCGCGCTGCAGCCGTTGCTGCTTCCCTGAAATTGAGCAAATCTTGCTGAAACTGTCCAGATTTCTCATACAGAATACCAAATGCTGATGATGCGTCTTGGTCGTGAAATGGCTTGATATCGTTCTGGAACGACGAGAAGATGGCAGCCAGCAAATCGATTGACACATCCAGGGCAGACTTGGTTTTCTTGCTTTTGGCTTGAGTACCATTGTGGCCTTTGAGTAACTCAACTGAATAGTACAGCGAGCTAGTGACAGACATTAAGTCCCGATAGATCCGTTCAAATGATAACGTCGTTTTCCATAACACATACTCTTGAGACGCTTCTTGCAGCTTCTTCAAATGGTCGATGGAGTTCGTGAGATCTTTTGATAAATCTCGGGTCTTGCACTCAACCTCCGTGCGAAAATCGTTGATGGATTCGTCGATCTTCAACACCACCCGCGGTAAATCGAGGTCCACAACACGGCTGATCGTTTGTTCGGACGCTTCAATATGTTCCTTGTGCCACACCAGACGATCGTTGATTTCTTGGATCTGAGCAGCAATAGTCGCAAGCGATTGTGTCGTCATATCCCGTAGCGAGTCTCGACGCGACGAAGTGCGTAGTCGTCGTAGCTCCGACTCCAGCACCTCAATCCGCTCATCTTGACCCGTCATCAACTCGGCATTGCTTTCATTTAACTGCTCAAGCTTTTGCGTCACAGCCTGATCAAGGGCAGCAACAGACTGGGCTGTGGAATTCATGCCCATTTCCAGCAGTTCCATCGTGTCCTCCATGTCGTGCGCCGTTTCTTCCAGACGCTTCACACGCGCACCCATTGACATGTTCTTATTCTTAAACAGTTTTTGTTCCCCATTGAGGCCCTGCAGGCGCTTCAACTGCACCAGACGTCGCAGAACACCAACCCACAGGGCTTTGATGGCCTCCTTGGTTAGTGGCTTTCGAGTTGCCGCCGCTTCAGATTACAATGTTAGAATTACCGCAGACCATCGGAAACCAGTGAATTATCAACTTACAATGGGTCTCTTCTTTCTTGACCGATTGCCTCTTCGATGATCTCACCTGACGGCGAGAACGAACAATGCTGTGCGATGTATACAGAGTGGACAGATTTGGTGCTGATGGCATGTGCAGCATCGAGCCCGGACCAGGACGGTTTGGACTGCTCATTTCAGCCACGACATCGTCGCCTTCGTCAGATTCGTCGTCAAACTCAACCACGCCTGATTGGATTCGAGGAAGACGATGTGCCGGCTCTTGTTCTGGTCTCACTCTCGACACTCTCGACACTGGCGCTGTATCCACAACAGCTTTTGCGACTGGTGGTGGAACCTCGGGTTGTGGAGGCTCAGGCGGTTGTTCAATTGGCTGTGGATCCCGAGGTGGGCTTTCGATTACTGGTGGTGGTGTTTCTACTGCGGCCAGAACTGTAGTGCTGTCTGTTGGCTCGGGATTGGGCGGCTGTTGCAGCGGGGGCTCGCCAGCACTCTGCTGCCCCTCTTCACTTGGCGCTGGTTCTTCTTCCTTTAGCGGTTGTGGTGGTAGCGGCGTGATCATCGCACTAGCGCGGCGGCGCTCAAACTCTGCTCGCATTGCTTCACCAGCTTCCGGATTGTCCTCACCGTCGCTTGCACGTGCGGACAACGGCGCCGTCGAGACATTGTCAACAAGAGCACGTCGCGGCTGCTCGGTGGCCGAAGAAATGGCCGAAATGGACTGCACACGCGCTAGTGGCACTCGAGCGTTTCGGGTTGGTGACTGCGGCGCAGATGGTGGTGGGCTGTTCATACTGGGCCCGATGTTGAAAGTGGGCATCATCATCATCGCCTGTCGCTGCCTCTCCATATGCGCTTCCTCATCTTCTTCCTTGTCTTCGTTGTCCTCGCCACCATCGCTTTCGTCAGCTCCGATCGACTTGGCTAGCATTTCCATGCCTATTTTCATGCCATCGATGGTCTGGTCCTGTTTGTCGATGCGCTTGTTGATGTCCTTGATCTCCATCTTCACGCGTGAGATGTACTCGAACTTCTTCTCGAGACTGTCAACCTGCACTTTCATCGATTCCTCAGCTTGCTTGGCGTGCAAATAAGCGCGGTTGGACATCTCGAGCATGTTTTGCTCCATCTTGGCTTCGATTGACTCGACGTAGCCACCGACATAACCGCTGATCATGTCTTGCACTTGCGAGATCACTTGAGCTTCGTTAGGCATGCGGCGCTCGATCTCTGCGTTCATCGAGCGCAACTGCACGATTTCTTCCGTCAGCTCCATGTGGCGCGCCTCCAGCTTGATCACCTCAGCAGTTTTGCGGGCATTGGCCTTGAGAAGCTGACGGACTTGTGAGGTTAGTGTCTCCACCACGCGCTGCATGGATGACTCCTGCGACACCAGCACGTCCGCCAGCTCGGGCATATACTCTTCCAGTCGCTTCATTACGCTTCTACTCCATCCATCCAGCCCACAACATATACCCTCAGTCGCTGCGTTCTCTTCTATAGTCGTTTCGTCTGCGAGTCCAGCGCCAAGGTGCGAAAGGTCGCAACGGTAATGGCTCAACACCATGAGCTGAATGCAAGCGGCAAGCCATCATGGTTGACGGCATTGCATCGTTCAGTGGCAGCGATCGCCATGAAGAAAGGATCTGTGATAACAGAAACACAGTGGTGTAGGGAGTGACAATCCACGTGCTACGCCATGCAACGGAATCAGCAAGACAAGCAAACAAGCTCACGGGAGATAACGCCAACAATTCGCGGCGATCATGACGACCAAAAACATGGATGTATGGATGCCGTGCCACCAAGCGCTTTGCCGCTCAATCGCGAACAAGTCGAACATCACCGTGTGAAGGTTCATTCGGAATGTCAGTGAGGCCGATTGTGAAAACATCTACCGGTATTTGGTGCCGTTGGTCGTCGCATTGTGATCCCGAGCTTCCACCACAGTCGAATTCGCTGAGAAGTTGGGTACATTAACAGTGAATGCGGTGAATACTTGGGTAACACGTCAATTTCCCTCCAACGACCTTGCGCAGGATGTGTGAAAGTCAGAGGTTAAAGTCCAACTCTGCTACACCATTGAGCGAGCTGTGAGGCCGCACTGAACATCAGATCCAGAATATATTTCTTCCCCCAGAATGATGACTTTCCAAGTAAGTCCACGACACGGTGACGTCGGCAGCCACAATACATTTATCATCGCGCCAAGCACGCCAACCAGGGCAAATCAATGAAGAACAAGAGCTACGACGGTCAAGCCTCATGTAACAAGCCTGATCAGGCTTCTAACCCATTCCATTCGTCACAGCCTACCGGAGTTCATCGATACAAAGAACGCGGTTGCCTCGGCACTGTCATCAGCTTGGCCTTCTTCCACCTCGTCAATGCCATCTTCGGCATCTCCGCATT
>NSDO01000356.1:66549-77318 GCA_002286825.1 Lagenidium giganteum
TTGCGAAGCTGTCGCGATCTGCGACTCGCTTCTTCTGCTGCGAAAAGTTCTCGACGTACCGCTTTATCCAGAGTGCCCAGTATCCCGTGGCAATGGCAGCCTACGGTTCGACGGGCAATTACCAGACTGTGTAGGCAGAGAACATGCGTGTGTAGGTTATATCGTAGAGTTCGAATCTAGTGAGTCGAATGAAGAATCAATTTTAACGCAGCAAACGTCTGTGAAGCACCCATTGGTTTCTCCTGTGGCGCTTCACGTCGCGTCTGTTCTATGACGTCAAGCCTGTCCAGACGATGTGCCCGCGCACGTATGTCTGGACGCACACAACAACCATCAGCACGACCATTCCTTGAGCAGTCGCACTGTACTGCGCGTTGATGTCCTTTGCTGACGGCAGCAAACTGTTGGTGGTCATGTTGGCGTGCTCTTCCATTTAAGTGCGAAACCCAACCTACAGTGAGCATTTCGTGCCACTTTTCTCCAGTTCGGAAGCTGTGACGACCTAATATCGCACTGGTTTTTATGACTGACTGTGGCATTGAAGCACATCTCAATGCTGGCGCATCGGCCTGCAGTACTAATAAGCAACGGTTGAACAGGTCGGACTTGAATCGTGGAATTCCAGAGATAGTAATTATGCCAGCAACGATGCAGACACAGAATGACGCAGCAGATTCGAGTTCGGAGACACCCAAGTAGACTACGAAGCGTTGTCAGGCTTCCCGCGTATCGAACGATGCTGTGGATGCGGGCGTCAGCAGCTCACCAGAATGTCCACCGTCTCTCAAACTGGAAATCAGGCAATCCTAGCCGGTTCCCACGTTCCGCCGGCCAAGGTCCGTGTGGATCGGCGAGGACCTTACACGAGTGTCTTCCCTGTCCGCGTTACCATTCCAGCACTTGATCGCTCCAGCTCAAGCATCTCTCTCTCAAGACTCTGCACTTTCGTTCGCAATGATCAAGGCAACTGCATCTGCACTGCTGCTGGCGGTTGGCACAACGCAAGTCGCGGCCTGGAACGTCGGTAGCGGCGGTCGAGTCATGTGGGACTTTGATTGCGACTTCAGCGGACACGACTGGTACCAGCATAGCGGCGACGCCAGCGTTTGCGGAGACGCTTGCGCCGACAACGGAGGTTGCTCGCACTGGAGTTGGAACGGATGGAATGGCGGCACGTGCTACATGAAGACGGGAGGCTCCAACTCGCGCTTCTACAACCAGGGCGTCGGATGTGGCTACGTCCTCGGACGCTTCAACCCTGATGGGGGTGCATCGTTCGACAATGGACTGAGCAGTGATGAGACCAACGACATGTTTAATTGCCTCAACGCTGCCCGTGCGGGTCAGGGCCTTCCAGCGCTTCGCTTCAATGCTCAGTTGATGGCTGCTGCAACAGGTCACAGCCGAGATCAAGCAAATCGCTGCCAAATGAACCACGTTGGTTCCGACGGGTCTGACCCAGGCGTCCGTATTCAGCGCGCTGGCTACGCGTGGAGCGCGTACGCCGAGAATGTGGCTGCTGGTCAAGTGTCAGTCGGGGATGCGATGGATAGCTGGCTAAAATCGCAGGGGCACTACGACAATATCATGAACCGAGACGTTTATGACGTCGGATTCGCCAAGGCAGAGAACGGCAACTGCGGCTACCGCACGTTCTGGACGCAGGTCTTCGCGCGCCATGCGTAGCCGTGCACTACTATATAGTAGGCGTGGTACTAGATACCATCACAATACATCGTCATTTCGGGGGTTCGATTCTTCATCCAACCACATCGTGGCCATTCCGCTGGGACTCCAATGCATCGACCAAGGATGCACACGATCATCAGTGAGGCAATAAGCGCGCAATGAGCCCTCGCCTCTGGTGTCGGTGCCTTCGCCTTGTTGAGATGGGAGGATGATCACCCATCTTGGATGTGCATTACGTGGGGCGTGCGGTGGAAAAGGCACGATCCGAATTGTCAAGGCGCACATGTGAGCCTTCGCCAACACTTGCTTTCCTCAGCAAGCAGGGCAACCCATGCAGAGCCACCACAGGAATCCGTTCTTCCATGTGGAGGGAGTCTCACCCCGCAGAGCCCCACACCCACGCACCTGAGGTAGCGATTTGGACCCTCCTCCCGAGTCGTGGTGGAAATGACCCGATTACTGCCCCCGGAGGCACTGCAGACGACACCAACACTTTGGAAGACGCGACCAGCGAGTGATTGATCAAACGACACACACAGGAGCGACCGTGGCGGCGACGGAGACAACGACGACGGTGACAACGACGGCAGAGCCACGCACACGTGAGCACGAGCTGAGATGGCCCAGTCGCCCCGAGCCTCCACTCCATATCGCCTCATGGACGGCTCCGGCGACCACGAGCGTGACGCCACCCGGCGGCGCAGCGTCAAGGATGTGAGCTCGACAGCGCCTGCGACTACCAACAGCACGCCGAGCTCGGCTGTGGACGTCGATTATGCGTTGCACGAAGAGCAGCCTCCGCAGACACGCGCAAGTGACCGCCAAAGCGATCCGAACGAAGTGATGGGGCTGTTCTCGATCTCGTTCAAGTGGCTGCTGCCGTTGGCCAAACTGCTCGCGTTCCATGTCGCGAACGCGCTGCTGGCGATTGGGGCGTTCGTGTGGCTGCTTGTCGTGCTTCCTGTGTGTATGGCCACGCTGCCACTCTGCTGCGTTGGGCTGCTGCTCTTCCAGATGGTGCTATGGGTCGTCGCGCAGTTCGCTCGCGCCGACGTGTGGATCGCCAACTACTTTGTGAGTGAGAACAAACGCATCCAGCTAGATCGTCGGCTGCGACCATCCCCACCCGACAGTGAGAAACGCAAGGCGCTGATAGTTTCGGTTTGCGAATTCCCGTCGTGCTCCTTGTGGACGCTCCTGTACTTCGCGACGCTCAAGTTCATCGTTGGCCTTGCCAGCGTCGTCACGATCTCGTTTGCGTTGGTGCTGCCAATCATCGCACTCGCCACCAACGCAACAATCCTACGTCAACTACACATTGACCAAGACTCGTCCGAGTACGTGATCATCTCGTTTGCGTGCTGGATCGCTGGGCTGCTCTGTGTGCCGTTTGTGGCGCTCGGTTCTCGTCGCCTCACTTGGTGCTGCTGCGGCGAACGAGAGCTCGTTCATCCCGTCTCCGTTCCACCAGTACAAACTGATGTGACGACTGCAAGGTACACAGTGCATGATCTGGTATGATCATGTGAAGACCGCGAATACTCGGCAACGCATGTCGCTCAAACTCGTCGATGCAATGTTTGCCTTGCAAATTGCTCATCTTTATCGTCTGCCGCGTTGAGATCGCATTTTGGCGACAGCACATGCGGCAACATGTCCATCCATATATATGGAAGATTCCATCTTCAAAGATTCGAGATTAGTCTGATTGAAGCTCCGTTCGGCCCGATATCATCGTGTTGGTCTTGCTCGAAGAGACCTTTGTCGTTGATAATTCCCTACAGCACCTCATGGATAAATATGTATGCTGGCCAAATCATGAAGTTAACCATTTCATGATGAACGCTTTCGCTAACCTTGTTACTTCGGCTGAGCTTTTCGGATCCATATTGTCCCTGTGGAAAGCGAAATGCTTGCTTGCATCACTACCGTTCTGCTGGTGCTTCTGATGCAACTCCCCTTACGCGATCTACTCAAGTGCGCAACTCACGTGGATGCAGGTCGTGCTTCATTGTTGTCCACTTTGTCTGCCTTTTTATCGCCACGCGTTCATCGGCTCGACGTTCAGAAACATTTGGGGCGTCATGTCGCGAGGTTGCGTCAGCGATGAAGCTTGCACGCATCACAGACGGCATTGAATCATCAAGACACGGAGTTGAAAAAAAGAATTGAGTTGTTTAATGTACGCAAACTACTGGTACGGCGAAGACAAAAGCTCGCGCCGACGAAAGGAGCCAAGAACACACTCCTTGCTTACAGGTTGCCGCGCGTACGTTCCGAGGCATCGCCAATGCTGTGGTGGGCATCCGTCCATTCGCAGTGGAACTGGCCTGGACGGTCAGTGCGCTCGTACGTGTGGCCGCCGAAGAAGTCGCGCTGCGCCTGGGTGAGGTTGGCAGGGAGACGGTCACGACGGAACTGATCGTAGTAGTTGAGCGATCCCGAGAAGCTTGGCGTCGGGATGCCGCTGGCCACAGCAAGCGACACGATGCGGCGCCACGAGTACTGACGGGCGTTCAGCTCCTGCGAGAAGTCTGGGTCCACGAGCAAGCTGATGAGCGTTGGGTCCTTGGTGTACGCGCTCTTGATGCGGTCCAAGAAAGCAGCGCGAATGATGCAGCCGCCCTTCCAGATGCGAGCGCACTCACCCAAGTCCACGTTCCAGCCCAACTGAACACCAGCTTCGCGGATCAGGTTCAGGCCCTGAGCATAACTGCAGATCTTCGAGGCATACAGCGCCTGACGCACATCGTCGATGAGCTGCTGCTTGTCAACAGCTGGGATCTCCGATGGGCCATTGAGGATCTTGGAGGCAATGGTACGCTCTTCCTTGCGACCGCTCATGTAGCGAGCATCAAGGGCAGCAGCCATGGTTGGCGCGGCGATCGAGCGCTCAGCAGCTTCCTGCACGGTCCAACGGCCAGTGCCCTTCATGCCGGTCTTGTCCAGAATCTTGTCGACGAGGTAGCCATCATCGGTGAGATCGTCCTTCTTGGCGAAGATCGCGGCGGTGATCTCGATCAGGAACGACTCGAGTTCGCTCTTGTTCCAGTCGGCGAAGACCTGGGCAAGCTCGGCATTGGTCAAGCCACCGGCGATCTTGAGGATGTCGTACGCCTCAGCGATCAACTGCATGTCACCGTACTCAATGCCGTTGTGCACCATCTTGACGTAGTTACCACTGCCAACGTCACCCAAGTAGGTCGTGCAGGCACCATCATCGACCTGCGCGGCGCACTTGACGAGGATTGGCTCCAAGGCATCGAACGCCTCGCGAGGGCCACCTGGCATGAGCGAAGGGCCGTTGCGAGCGCCTTCTTCGCCGCCGGAGATGCCCATGCCAACGAAGTGGATGCCCTTTGGCTTGAGCTCTTCCGAGCGACGCAAGCTGTTAGGGAACCACTCGTTGCCACCATCAACGATGATGTCACCTGGCTCCAGGTGTTCCGACAGCGCGGCGATGGTGGCGTCGACAGGCTTGCCAGCCATGACGAGGATGATCACCTTGCGAGGGCGCTCGAGCGACATGACGAACTCGCGGACGTCCTTGAAGCCGACGAGCGGCAGGTTGCCTTCGTTCTTGGCACGCTGCACGGTCTGATCCACCTTCTCCGGCGAGCGGTTGCAGACCGAGACACGGAAGCCGTGCGACGCCATGTTGAGCGCAAAGTTCTGGCCCATGACGGCCAGGCCGTAGAGTCCGACATCCGAGAGCGACATGGTGGGGGTTGGGAGACTGGAGGGGGCCGAGAGAGTACTTGGGGGGGCGCCCGAGGATCCAAAGCGCAAAATCGCGAATGAGCACCCCCAAGCAGATCCTGGGTTCCCTGCAGAAAGTGATTTGCGAACGGCTTTGGGAGGGATGACGAGGGGCGACATCGGTGATGCGAAGTTGGGCCTGCGAAGCGCGTGCCAGCAGCGGCTGGGCGTGCGGTTGGGGGTACAGCAGCGGGCGACGTCATCGCTGCCTTCGAGTTGACAAGGGTACCCTTGTTTGCATGGGGAGCAGGGTCATGGTGGATAATGACAAGTTACGACGGGAGAAAGCAAGCCAGCCAGCGCCCAGTTTGAAACCAGATGATGATGACGCGCAAAGAGTGAATTCGTGTTGATGCACCGGATGCAATGAGTGGCAATCGGAAATGCAGGTGTTGATTAAATATGCATGCAACCACATGCACGATCAGACTTTGCAATGATCATACTTGGCAGGCGATTGGATTGGTGGTGTCAATGGAGCAGCGTTGACGGGCTCAGCGGTGACAACGTGCGTGATATCGATCGGAGCGTGTGACGCTGGTGAAAGGCGCCGCCCGCAAACGCATTCGGTGCACTTGCGCGAGCCCCATGCCACGATGGGAATGAGAGCGATGCCCACAAGAATCGACAGCACGATCAGCAACACGTAGAGCGCTGGGTGGTCGTTGTATGTGACCGAGTACATCTGCTGGTCATCCCACATGCCCGTGTTGGCGAAGATTGGTCCGATGGCCAAGCAAATGGAGCAAAGACTGAGGATGCCGATGGCAAACTTGACCGTCGCGAAGTACAGCATTGCCAGCAGGTTCCACGGCGAGACGAACACAAGGCGCGACCAGATGGTGTTGCGGGATTCGTTGGTCAATCCGCTCATGACGCGTGAGTGCAATTCAAGTTTGGGCTCGTGGTCTGGAATGAGCATGTTGGTGACGGCGATGTCGACGCGAGCGAAGCACTCAACCAGAAACGTCAGCACTTGGAAGATGAGGACGCCGATGCAGCACAGCGGGATCAAGCCGATGCTGAGCGGGAAGGCAGTGACGACCACGCAGAATGCCATGATCCCCAAGACAGCGTTGAGGAGATGGAAGAGCACCAGTATTCCTGCTCGACCAAGCCAGCACCCAAACTTCTTTCCGCAGGTATCCGCTCCAGCATCCGGAGGCACGTACGCGTGATTGAACTCATTCGATTGTGGAATCGCGACAGCAATGGATGCTTGGCTGGAGTCATTGGTGACGTCGCTGCGCTTGTGCGTCGGCTTGAGTATAGTCGGCGTGGCAGCTTCGACGTAGCAGTCGTTTGCGTGAGAGGCCATTCGTCTTCAGGGTCTTCTTCTTTCTCGCTGAGATGTGACCACGATGGATCTTATTGAGTTGTGCCGCTGCGCTGCGACCGTCACAGGCTTTGAGCACACTGTGCGCCAGTGCTTTGGTCTTTTCCAGTCGTGGCCACAAGACCAGTGTGTCCAACCCCCGTCGGTGATGGGTGACCTTTTACGCATAGTATCTTTAACTTTGGACACGGCACGACACGGTAGTGTGACACATGCATTCTCTCCATGGGGCACTGCGGGGAAGTGCAGTGGCACCCACACGCAGCACCTCGCGCGCATAATTAACGAGGTTGCTGTGGTCTTTGCATGCTGCCGTTGCCGCCGAGTGCTCAGTGCTGCGACTGTCAAACCACCGTAGCAGCAAGAAAAGATGATAAACCATCGACCTTCCTGAGAGCAATTTTCTTATATGTCTTCAACATACGCAACTGAGCTCCAGAGCTAATTTGGTCACGTTGCGTGCGCACCTGGATGTGGGATATTACCAAAGTGATCTGTAGCGTCTCTTTCTTCGGCAAATTTTGTGCGTTGACCACAGACGCGCTCTGTGCACTGGCAAGACAATGCCGCAACCATCGGGGACAGCACAACTCCAATCAGCATGAACGCGAACAGCAGGGCCACATATTCGACGGGATGCTTGTCGTAGGTGATGGATTCTGTCACGATATTGAGTTCGAATGGCGCTCCGGCGGCACCAATGACAGGAAAGAAGATAAACGCCGCCGTGATCGTACTCAAGATACCAACGCCAAACTTGATGGACGCGAAGTAGACCATCGCACCAAGGCTGCGAATTGTAACGAAGAATAGTCGAGAAGTGAAAGACTTGTGCTCGTGCTTCCGCAGGCCACTGGTGATGTTTGGATGGAGAACAATCTTCCCTTTGGCGACTGGCATAACGAGGTTCGCAAGCTCGACGTCCATCCGTGCTAGGCTCTCCACGACATGCTCGACCACCTGGAAGAGCAGCACTCCAACGCAGCAGATTGCGACCGTACCAGCGCTAGCAGCTACGCCGGCGATGACGATACAAAACGCGGCTATCCCAAGCAACCCGTTGAGGATGTGGAAGAGAACAAGTCTCACTGAGCGGGTAAGTCGACGACCAAGTTTGGAGGTGCACGTGTCCGCTGCGATGTCCGGCGGTACATAGCCATCGTTCACGGCAGCGAAGGGCTCGTGGACAGGGCTCAGCGCCAAGTTATATGAGTTCGCGTCCGTCGATTGTGGGGTTAGCACTTCGTGGCTTGGTGGGGCGCTGGGTTCCTGCACAATCACTGCTTCGGGACGTGGATGCTCAATCTGCGGGTTCGTGATCTCGTCGTCCAGTTCCTTCGGTGGCGCAGACGGCTGGCATTTTTTCGGAGATATCGCATTCTCAGTGAAGGCTCACGCCGTCTTGGTTGTGGCTGGGCTCTTCATCAGTTGCGACTTGAGCTGTTCGCCGCCCAGTCTTCCCACTGGCGGCTTGATCATGCACAACGCCCTTCCATTTCGCATCCAGGGACCGTCATTCCATGAACTGAAACGACCGTCATTCTGTAACTACCAACTGGTGTGAACGTGCAACACCCAGCCTTAAATTGAATCCCCATTGCATTTGAATCAAAATTGTCATTGGGAGTTGCTGCAAAATCAAGTGTCCCGAGTCAAGAGCACTCTACTTCCAGTTGCTCGGTGAGCCGAGTCATTGCGCATTATGGGTATTTCCCGACGATGGAAACGTCCATGATTTGAGTTTCATTTGGTAGAAAGGATGTTCAAACGCAATGAGTCGACGTCGCCAAAGCCGAGATGAACACGACATTAAGAAGTCAACAACCGTGTAATGTGGCGTCCTGTGATGTTGCGACTCATCAAGACCTGTGACTTCAATCTGTTGATGCTTGGCGACTTCATATTAATGATTCTACTCTTGCTACGTGGACTGCGCCAGTTTGAAAACTACGTAAGAGTAGAAATGACGTGCTATCCATACCACCCATTCATGTGGAATCGGGTCCCTTCAAGTACTTCGCGTTTTCCTTCTTTGTGCTTGCTGAAAGTTTCGTGAAGGACAATCTCATATGGACATTGCACACAGATATTCTTGATCAATTCACTTTCAGCGTACATCACACGATCTATGCATGACGTAACCTGCGCACGTCGGTGCGCTTTATCGTCGACGACATTTACAGCGCCTTCATCTTCTGAAGTGTCCGTCTCTTCGTCGCAATGGTAGTTATCGTCCGTAAAAGTGCGAGGTGCGGATGCGAATGCTACTATCGGCGCCAGCATCATTGCCCCAAGTGTAAATGCGACCAGTATACTCACATATGCAAGAGCATTCTTAGCGTAGGTGATGGTATTGGTGGAGCTCGAGCGTTTGTTCTTAAATGTCATCTCGGAAAAGCGCACCAGCGGCCGCACGGGTAAGTTATGACAGAAGCCAAAACGGGACCGCACTCAGGGCGCCAGTGACAGTCTTGTGGAGCACGAAGGTGAGAATTGTACGAAGGCAGCGCTTGGAACGGTGGGGTTAAGGTGTGGAAGTTGGCAGACTTGTCCTCATTCTGCAGCAGACTGCTTGTGATGTCTCGCTTGAGAACGATGTCAACTTCAAGTGCGAGAGCGATGTCCATGCGAATTAGCTTCTCAAGGAGACGCGCGACAACCTGGAAAGATCGCACTCCAGAGCAACACGTGCAAATGGCCATGGTCCGCCTGTGATGGCAATGCACAATATGGCCAGCGCAAACAATGCGTTGAGAATGTTGAAGACACAAGAACGCAGTGAGAACGCGACCAAGGACCCAACTTGGATATACACGTGTCCGCAGCATAGCTTGGTGACCCATCGTCCACGACAGCCGCTGGCTTGGCCACGGAGCTGTATGCTTGGATTTGTGAGTTGCTCGGAACCTTCTCAACCACATCCTTGTCAGATCGACGCTCCGACGGCTCGCCTTGTCTTGGAGATATCGTATCGTGACTGCGCATGCGCGCTTTCCATTGCGACTGAGCTGCTCACCAAGTGAGGCTCCGCGATCAACACTCTGCGAATTTAACTGTCTGCGGTGTGCCAAGGCAACAGAGCCCTGGGTGTAGAGTGGACTCACAGTCCGAGACTCCAGAAGTTCCGAAGCCAATGCGAATTGCCAGCGTTCTGTCGTGCATTGGCTACAAATCGTCATCTTATGGGGCGTACACCGTACGAGCGTATTGACGCGAGGGTAGCGATCATATCGCACACGCTAGAACGAGGGGCTCAATACCATTTGGATTGCGTGAAGGGCGAACTACAGACACTATCTAACCTACGGATAGTGCTTAATGCTATTCTTTTCAACAGCACTCTTGATCCAGTCCTTCATGGCTGGTGAGCATAGTGTTGTTCACGATGATGAGTCCTCGGTCGCAATGTTCTTGAGCATCAGATGGATGTCCCTGGGATAGAAAAGTGGCCGCGCTTGCTGCCGTGTTCCCGCGTGCGGCTGGAAACGACTTGACGTGGGGTCTAGCGCGACACGTTGACTTCGGCGGGTGGGTCGACATGGCTCTCACAGCTGCCATTGCAGACTTGACACCAGCAATGTATCCTCGCACCAACACCTTGAGAACCGGTTCATCCGTCGCAAAAGGCCACAGCGATCCAGCACATCGCTGTGCTGGGTTGTGTTCCGAGTATCCCGGGCACAAACAGCTGCCCGGGTCCTCGCTTGTGAGTTTTCAGGCAAAATCCAAACTGAATTACGTAGTTACGGYGGCGGTCACTCGCGGCGCCACGTGTCGCTCTCAGATACGTAACTCGACACCTTGCACCCATACCAAAACGACTTGTATTCAGTATGGGCAAATGCCCATACAATTCCCAAGTCATTGTGTTACCGACCGGAGACCAGCCATAACAAAACGACTTGTATTCAGTATGGGCAAATGCCCATACAATTCCCAAGTCATTGTGTTACCGACCGGAGACCAGCCATAACAAAATGACTTG
>NSDO01000357.1:0-21588 GCA_002286825.1 Lagenidium giganteum
ACGGCAGTATCATCAGCTCTGATTCCCGCTCACGCTATTCTGATGCGACGTAGACACGCCTGATTCCAACGACATTTCTGATTCAGAGGTTTGCGATTCTCCAGCAGAGAATTCGATTCCACGTTGTCATTTCATCGCTTTCGCATCATCTCATGCCCCTCGTTGCTCAGATCGTAGGTCAACGCGCTCAACACTGGCATGTGCACTGTTGGGTTTCTTCTTGATAAGCCACGGCTTACACACTGGGCGGCTCAAAACAGCTCGAACGACCGAACGGTCACACAGCCATCACGGTCACCTACCTCTCTGCAACACATTCGCACGGCCTGGAGATGATCATCGCGGTGAGCAAGGAGAATTGCCTTCGTGCTGCTGCCGAAGGAGACCCGGAGACTGTCCACGCGTACCTTCGACAGCTGTGCGTGGAATGTGGGCACGACACCACGCCAGAAGTCGCCGAGGACAAGCTGGTTCGCGGTGGCAAAGAACGGCTCAATGAAGTGGCGATTGCCATTGCAAACGAAGCGATTGAGAATGGCCACGCGGACGTCATCAAGGCCTTACTGCAGCGCGCAGCTTGGGTACTACACCACACACCGATGCCAAAGTTGCGCTCCACGAGCTTCGATTGGTACCACCATTCGCGGAACCACCTCCTTCCAGCCCCTCCACCTCCCGTAAGCGCCCGACGCCGTCATCACCATCCCCGGTGCCACGGTGGAGACGGACATCCGCGCTTTCTTCGCGCCGGCCGTAGAATCACCGATATCCAGGCTAGTTCACGTTACTTTTTCTAAGCGTACGTAATGGACCAACAACAACAACAACAACAACAACAGCCACGATGTGCTCATTGGTGGTTCTTTCCATGTGCCACGCGCCACCTTCGCAAGTCACATTCTCGGGGTCAGCACAATCTCGGCCACCTTGACGATCGCCTGGACTGTTCGGCCTTTGATGCTGAAGCCCGTCGTTGGCACGATAATCTCCTGTGAGAACTTCTGGACGCCCGTGAATGCAATGATTAGCGCTTGGGTGCATCATCGGATGAACTTCATCCATCGCCATCTTGTTTGGAGGTCATCGCGAGATTCATCAGCGTTTGCACCTGTGAGCAGAACACGTTCTATGAATAAGCTTGTCACCCGACAACTAATGTATGTGCGGAAGCTACCGACCGCGCTGCGTCTACGTCGACGCTAGGTATTTCAATGCACCGTCCAGCGAACGCGGAGAGGCTCCATTGGAATCATCACTTGGTTTTCGCAGACGACTGTAATTGCTGGTTGAAACGTGCCAAACATCGATCGAGTTGTCGCCACGCGCACCGCTTTTCCATCTTTTTCTCCTTGGTGACTCCAGTATCACCAAGCCCAGGCACGCTGCAACCATTAATGCTCGCACAGTGAGAACTCCAACTCGTAGCGCTCGAAGAACTCGTCGCGCGTCGACAGTGAACGCTCGTCCATCAACTGCTCGCGGTGTGTGCGTGCACTCTCCAATGTCATCCCCGCATCTGCCATGGTCCCCACTTTCAACTGAACCACTTCTGGTACTGGCAAGCTTTTCAACGTCGGAGCTCGCAGCTCTTGCAGCCAATCTTGCTGCTGTGGCACTACAGATGCCGTCGACTTGATGGGAATGTCTGGATCGACGAGAAAGAACGCGAGGATCTTACGATGGCCGGGCTTGGACGCGTCGTTCAGTTTGAATGACTGGACCCGATGCAGAACTGTGTTTGGGAACGCAATGCAGCGATCCTGGTCCGTTGTGATGGATCCGAGGTCCTGAGCCAAAGGTCTACCGTTGTACAGGCCGTAGATCAGCGCCATCCCGACGTTGTCATCTTGCTCGTACGCTGGTTCATCCACGGGAACACTGAAGGCGAGACGTGACTGGGTAATATTGTCTTCGTCAAAGTAATAGATGCCCGTCGCCACGATCTGTTCGTTGTTGCTTCCCTCCAGGTGCCACACGCCTCCTTTGTAGCTCGGGTTATCAGGCGTCAACACAATCTCGGCTATCTTGACAATCACCTGTACCGTTCTCCCATTGATTGTAAACTCTGACGGTGGTATAATGCTTTGGTCCGAGAACTTCTGAACGTCGCTGAACGGCATGCGCTCTGGCGCGTCGTAGTTCTCTCGATATTTCTTGGAGACACGCAAGAACGGCGTTGGAGAATCGCCAGCGAGGTGCGCCAACACGCGGTCAAAGAGCGGCACAAAACGATCAAACACGAGAGCAATTGTGTCGTACATGTCGCGATGTTGCACCGGATGCAGGTTGTTGATGTACGATCTGATGGTCGTCTTCCCGCTTTCATCAACGTGGAACTCGGCCGGCAGCCACAAGAAGTTGCTGTCGATGTACGGCTCGGACAACACCGAGCCATCAGCAAACGCAGCATCGCCCATGGCCTCCCAGAACTCGTCGATCGTTTTGCCTTCCACAGGTTTCGGTAGAATCTTGGTGACGCCGTTGACACAGCAGTAGAGCGACGGATGGATAAGATCCAGCACCTGCTGGTTGCTGTGCGGGTGCCAGTCCTTGTCTTCCTTGGGCACGTCTTCTAACCTCGCCACTTGCGCCAACAGCGCTTTCTTGAGGTCAGCAGGAATGCAGTCGTCCGCGATCCAAGTCTCCTGCACTGCGCCAGGCGTCATGCATGCATCCGGGATGTCACCATACACCTGTCGGACAACAGCGGCGTTGCAGTGAAGCTGCACCAACAGGCGAACCGCTGTCTGGAAATCATTGAGATGACTCTTGATGTTGGCGAGATGTTGGGTCATGATGTCGATCATGTTCCTCCGCGTTTCCACCCGAGCAAACGCATTGCTCACGACCTCGTTGGGATTTTGGCCCGCTAAGACAGCGTGGATCAACGCCTGGAGCTCTTGTAACACGACAGGATTGCGGCGCTCCTTGGCAGCTTCGATCGGGTTCGTGAGGGTCGAGACGGACCACTCCTCGACCGAGATATTGGCGTAGCGGTCGAAGAGCCACTTCATGTTCAGGTACAGCGCCAGCTCGGCGTACGGGTCCGCCTCATAGTCCTCATCTTCACCTTCGTATACGTCCGATCCCAGTCGTCGAACGTATGGCACGTGCTCCTTGAGCTTGGAAACTTCCTTGGCGCGTTCGTCGGCGCTCAGACTCGAGGAAAGCGTGCTCTCGACGTCGCAAAGGTGTGATCGCAAGCTGTAATGGTCTGGCCACGCAGTCACGTCGTCGAACGTGCGCTTGACGAACGCCGTCGTGAGTTCGCGCATCCACTTGGCCACGATCTCACCGTCCTGCGCCTTGATCCACCATCGTCGCTTGTTGAGGATGGCACCGAGTGCTTGCAGCAGATGCAGCTCTTGCGACGTCCGCAGCTTGTACGGCTCGCCGCCGTGGGTGATGGCGTGGCGGAAGCGAGGCATCGTGCTTGATGGATCACCGACCTTTGAGGAATGACACACATTCTTGAGCACCGGCTCATCTGGAGACACAACAAGGAGATGTGTGGTGTGCACAGTACTCACGAGCCAGGGACCTGACAGTTAAAGACTCGGGAATTCACCACTTACGATTCATCTCGACGATCTTCCCTCGTCCCCTGCTTGGCCGTCTCGGTGTCCGCAAGGATTGACAGAGAGGCCTCTGCAGCATCAAAGTGCTCAAGAACAAGGTAATAGCTATATTCACGCTATGGGTGCCTTCCTGGTTCAGCAATTCCTCGACTCGAAGTGGCGTGTATCGATTCGTGGACTAGATGCTTTTCGTGCCTGGTAACAGCTGAAGACAAACTTTGCCGGCCAGCACACGAAGAAGATTGCAACGCGGCACAAATAACTCGAGGACCTACACTTGCAGCCCGGTGAGAACCCAGCAATTTTCGTGAGTAAGTTCAAGGCATCAATCGCGGCATATCAAGCGGGGAATCTGGCACGATCTTTTGGTTGATTGACTGCAGCCTACGGCTGCAAGCCAATCTATCGGCCAGCTGGGAGACTTGACGTTGTGTGTGGAAGTCCACGAACGACCACATTCCGTTCGAGCAGTTGTGCAAGCTGGTCTCGGAAGAAGAGCCCTACACGCTCGACCAACCTGCACCAGCTCTGACGGTGCCACAAGCTTTTCCTGCAACAGCGTCGACGACCACCACGCCGATCGTCAACAAGCGCGCAGGATGCTTCCAGTGCGGATTCATCATGCACAAGCAGACTAATTGCCCAAACCTGACGATCCGCAAAGACACGAAGCGGAAGCGTTCTGCACGACCGTCGGCAGTTTCACCATCGCACCGCGTCGATCCAGCTGTGGATGATCGCTCGCAAAAGGATGTACCGCTCGCCACCAAGCCAGCTGTGATTGTTGGTCACACGGGCTGCTACCGCCGATAAAGTACGAATGGCCCTTGATAGATACTTCGTCCGTCAAGTTTGCCGAGGAGCTGTTCAATCGCAAAATCTATTGTCTGGGCAAGTTCCAGACCAATCAACTGGGCTAAAGCCATCATTGACAAACGTGCCCGACGACCGAAAGGTGTTTAACGTGGATCGTTCTGTGACGAAGTGATGGCCAAAGATTTCAACAAACGGCAGAATCCTAAATACCATTTTATATTGCGGTTGGTGGATGGATATATCCGCTATATTTAGTATATCTATTTTCCTAAATCCTTCAACATTGGATAGGTCAGGTAGGGCAGGGTATAGGTTTTCGGAGGTCCGAGGTCCAGAGTAAACAGACAAGCAGAGTCAAACTTTCCAGCAACCACTCAAGTCCCTCGCCCCCCGTGTCCTGAGCCCACTGCAGGAGGCTAGGCAAAGCAGCTGAGCGCGGCAGGAAGCGGAAGACTCTCACTAACCCCCGTGCCTAAGCTGATGGCACGTTAAACGTAACCAAAGAACGAGAACGCGTATTACCAAGGGAGTTAACTAGATCTGCTACAACGAACCTGCTTCTGCCTCGTCGAAGTATCCGCGGTGGAAGGCCCCAACAGAACGCGTCGCTGAAGACAAGTCCATCGAACGCGTTCACCAAGCAGCAACAGCAGCGAGTGCTTCCGCAACAAGACCCACACGGGGATTGTGAAGCCCGAACCCCTTTCGCGGTCTGGGTACACAGTGTGAAGTCGAGAGAAGAGGTAAGCAGAGCGAGGCACCCCCCTCAGGCAGCCGCGAACCTTGTGACGCGAAGAAGCGATTTGAAGGCCCGCTTCGTCACAGTTCCAGATTGCAGTTCAACGCAAAAATGCCGTTATGACCGCCGTTTCCTGAATGGACAACAAGCTCGTGCGCTTGCTGGCAACTGGTGCCAGCAAGCGTCTCGTTGAAATTGGTTTGTACAGTGCGCGCCAATGATTTTCGAAAAACGTATGTTTGATGCCTAAAGTGAAAACTAGCTCAGATTCGTAAATTCTAAGGCTATTTCGGAAAAGCCCAGGGCATGCACGAACCACCATGGCTTGGATTAAAAATATGCCTTCACGGTTGTTTCCTGATTTGAAATTTGCAAAACACGGTAGGATCCAAACCTGTCTTGTCTACAGCGAAGATAAACGGCAAGTGGTATTATTAGCGATTGGCGGATTGCCGAACGTTCTATTCTGGTTAGTTATGCCGCCCATTGTCTGCGCTAGCCGAAAGGCGTACTCCACAATCACTCTAAGCTCCCAAAGCATGGGCAGGGCGACCGAACTAACGCAAGTGGAGAAATCGTGCATTTGAGGCTCCGAGCAATGACGCGGACGCTCACAGACATCGCCAGGGCGGTGGACAGGGCCGTGAGCAGCGACAATGCGTCACCCCATGTCGCACGGTACACAAAGGCATGGTTTGCACGCAACAATGTCGTTGTTATGACGTGGCCCGCACGCTCTCCAGACCTCAATCCGATCAAGAACGTGTGGGGCTACATGACGCACGTTGTGTACGCCAATGGAAGGGTTGAGGATCTGAAAAACGCTGTTCTCGAGAGTTGGAACGCCATTCCTGAAGAATATCTTGCCAAACTCGTCCTGTCGATGCGCAAGCGAGTGGAAGCGCTATATACGGCGCGTGGCAAGCAGCTGGCATATTAGCAACCGCTCCGATGGCGACCAAGTCGATTTACTTCTAAGTTTCATCCATGCATTTTATCTTCGCTCGTAGACACTTTGCACGCAGAAAGAAATATATCGGAATTATGTCGGCAGATAATGGATTTGCGTTTGTTCAGACATATTGAGCTTTGCACAATGGTTTCGCAGGTTGGAGGTGCAAGCTACAATGTCTGAATTGCCCAGAGACAGAGAGTAGCTGTGAAAACCTAGATTTTCGAAAACCATTGGCGCGCACTGTATTGCCTGTATGCATGCATGGTCGACAATTTGATGTCACATGTTGACAGTGTATTTATTGGCGACAGAGCGAACCCAGGCGGATGGAAGCTGTTGAAAGTGCCGGCACCAAAGTTGGTCAAATATTATCACGACCTCATGGGAGGTGTTGATATCCATGATCTAACTAAGGCTGCAACGATATTCCATCCAACTCTCGTGCCGATTCAAGAAATATTTCAAGGCCTTTTTTCTTGGTCTCATCGCCATGGCGTCAGTGAACGCCTTCATCATCTACCGGGAGCATCGACGTCATTCTGGAGAGCTGGAAGGCATATGTCAACACTGTGGACATACGTGTTCACAATTTGGTGTGTCAATTATGTACGGTAACCGGGGGGGTTAAGTGCGGATCCCAAAGATCGCGTTTGGTTCGCAAAGCACAAAGTACGTAGCGACCAGTGGGGAACACATGCATTATGCATGTGTTTGCATATACATTGCATATGCATCAACGTAAGTCGTGGACCGTTGCGCATCGCACGGACAATTTCAACAGAGCATTCGTCGCCGCTCTCTTCTGGCTGAGGCTGCGGGTGTTGCGCGCTCTCCTGCTCATGTTGATGCGGTTACGGCTGTTAACCTGTTGGTGGTCAAATCTCGTTGCTTTGGCTTGTACTCCGAAATTCTCAATTCAAAAGTGAGGAACAAACTCATCAGCTCTTTCCTGTCCTATGGGCATATTCTAACCTCGTGTCCGGGGCTCGCGTCTTCCCAGGTGCTGTGGTACCATCTCAGTCATTACGTGTGCTCAGCCTCGCCTGGATCTTTGTCATCGTCTACGAGCTGGTGCTGGGTCAAGATATAATAGATTGGCAATGGCCGTGCCAAGCCCTAAGACAGAGACTCAGCTTTTAAGTGCGTGCATACAGTGCATCCAATTGCCTTGACAACATACCTGACCACCAGCTTCCATTAATGCTCGCAGAGCGAGAACACCCACTCGATGCGCTCAAACAACCCATTGCGTGTCTTGGGCGAACGTTCGTCCATCAACCTCTCGCGATGTGCGCGCGCGCTCTCCAATGTCATTCCCTGCTCAGTCATAGCTCCAAGGGGCAACTGAACCGCTTCTGATAGTGGCTTGCTCTTCGGTGCAGGTGCTCGCAGTTCTTGCAGCCAATTCTGCTGCTGCGGCGCCACCGAGGCCGTCGAAATAATCGAAATGCCGGGGTCGACGAGAAAGAATGCCAGGATCTTGCGATGGCCGGGTTTGGACGCGTCCTTCAACTTGAATGATTGGACACGATGCAATAGCGTGTTCGAGAACGCAATGCAGCGATCTTTATCTGTCGTGATGGATCCCAGGTCCTGTGCCAAAGGTCTTCCATTGCGCAGCCCATACATTAGCGCCATTCCCACATGGTCATGTTGCTCATAAGCTGGCTCCTCCACGGGAACACTAAATGCCAGCCGCGACTGCGTCACGTTCTCTTCATCAAAATAGTAGATGCCCGTCGCCACGATCTGCTCATTGGTGCTTCCTTCAATGTGCCATGCGCCACCATCATAAGTCGGATTTTCAGGTGTTAGTACAATCTCCGCTATCTTGACGATCGCCTGTACGGTCCGGCCCTTGATGGTAAAGGTGCTTTTCGGAACAATCGCGTCGCCGATCAATTTCAGTGAGTCAGGAAATGGCAAGCGCGGAGGTGGATCGTAGATCTTACGCTCCTCAGCAGAGATGGGCATCAATGTTGATGGCGGATCGCCAGCGAGGTGCGCCAACACGCGGTCAAAGAGCGGCACAAAACGATCAAACACGAGAGCAATCGTGTCGTACATGTCGCGATGTTGCACCGGATGCAGGTTGTTGATGTACGATCTGATGGTCGTCTTCCCGCTTTCATCAACGTGGAACTCGGCCGGCAGCCACAAGAAGTTGCTGTCGATGTACGGCTCGGACAACACCGAGCCATCAGCAAACGCAGCATCGCCCATGGCCTCCCAGAACTCGTCGATCGTTTTGCCTTCCACAGGTTTCGGTAGAATCTTGGTGACGCCGTTGACACAGCAGTAGAGCGACGGATGGATAAGATCCAGCACCTGCTGGTTGCTGTGCGGGTGCCAGTCCTTGTCTTCCTTGGGCACGTCTTCTAACCTCGCCACTTGCGCCAACAGCGCTTTCTTGAGGTCAGCAGGAATGCAGTCGTCCGCGATCCAAGTCTCCTGCACTGCGCCAGGCGTCATGCATGCATCTGGGATGTCACCATACACCTGTCGGACAACAGCGGCGGTGCAGTATTGCTTTAGCAACAGGCGGATCGTTCTCTGGAAGGCTATTAGGTGCTCCTTGATGCGATCGAGGTGCTGGCTCATGATGTCGAGCATCTCGCGGCGTGTTTCCCATGGTGCTAGCGCCTCTTGCACGACGTCGTTCGCATCTTGACCAGCCAACACCGAGGTGATCAAAGCGTGCAGCTCCTTCAGCACAACGGGACTCCGTCGTTCCTTGGCGATTACGACCAGTGGTGTGATCGTCGCGTTAGACCACTCATTAATGGAGACACTTGCGTACTGTGCAAGCAACCACTTTTGGTTAAGGTAAAACGCCAACTCGGCGAAGGGATCCGTGACATAATTTTCGGGTTTGCCTTCGTACATTCTCGACTCCTCACGACGCGCATACGGCACGTGCTTCTTGAGCCTCGTCACTTTCTCAGCCAGTTCCTCGGCACCAAGCGCTGTCGAGAGCGTGCCCTCGATCTCCTCCATTTGGGCTCTCACGTTCCAGATCTCAGGCCACGCAGTCACGTCGTCGTAGGTGCGCTTGATGAACGCAGTCGTGAGCTCGCGCATCCACTTGGCAACAATTTCGGCGTCCTGCGCCTTGATCCACCATCGTCGCTTGTTGAGGATGGCACCGAGAGCTTGCAGCAGGTGCAGCTCTTGCGATGCCCGCACCTTGTACAGGTCGCCGTCGTGTGTGATGGCATGGCGGAAACGCGGCATCTTGATGCTCGAAGCGGTGAAACGGCACCCTTCAAACGACATTCCAGCAACCTTTTCTTCTACCGGGGTCCATTTCAGTAGCTTGGAGGACACCATCCAGATGCGTACACCACCTGCTTCTTGAGCGTGGCCCGTTGGCGCGTAGGCATGTCGACTGTGTGCTCCAGGCTTCATCCATCTGTGCGCGGGGGTTCGGTACTCTTGCGACGCGCAAATGGATGAAGGCGGGACATGACTACGCGTCATGTCGTTGTACGTGCGCTTGAGCAACCCCGTCGTGAGCTTCTGCAGCCACCTCGCGACAATCTCGTGAGCCTTCGCCTCGATCTACAATCGTCACTGGAGGAGGATGGCACCGAGTGCTGGCCGCAGATGCGACCTCCGCAGCCTGGAAGGCGCACCACCGCGTGGACGAAGCGCGGCATTCCGCATGATGCCGCTTCTTCCTTCCGGTGACCTTCTGGCGACCTCGACTTGCTCAAGCGCGGTGAAGAATCGCCGCTGCATTTTACATCTACACGCGCTGGGTATTTCATCAAGCAACCCATCAAGTGCAATCGCTGTGCGCTCAAGAGCAAGCGCCGCACGCCCTGCCGAGGCCCACAGAGCGTGCTTCCAGCGCTTGGCCGTTTTGCAGCAACCGCCGTGGTGCGTACTTATACCAGACGCTAGAAATGCACCATCGCCTGGGATTATCGAGAAGGATCACACGGAAGCCAAACGTGCGGTGGTCGACCAGATTCATCGCTCTGAATAAGAGCGCGTCACTGTGAACGAACTCAAACCGAGGCGCTGGAGATGCATCCCACGACTCTTTCATTCCTCAATCGATGTGACGTGTCTTCGCTTCGTGTGTTGTCTGAACACCGAGCAGCGGCCGGCAGAATCAACGCGCCTCAAGCTTGTCGGGAATTGGAGCTGAAATCCAGGAACAACCCAGTTCTCTCCCATTCTTCCTCACTCCATCTCGAACATCTCAAGCATCGACCAACTCAGCTTCACCAGCTTTTGCTGTTCACGTTGGCGGACAAACCGTTGACTCGCGTGGACCATGCGATTGAATCGAGAGCGTGCCACGCACGGCGTGTTAGAACATCAATTGTTTGCGCGCGGGAGCAAGAAGTCACCCAAACAGCGAGTGAGTTCTGGGTTGCTCGCGCTGCGTTCTTGGCACAACAACCGGGATGTAACTCGTGGGTGCGCCATGAGTGGCAGGGAAGACAGCGACAACCACGACAGGCGCGTAGCCGCCCTGGTTGCCAGTACCTGGCCTCAACAGCACGCCGTGGACTTGTGCTGAGCACAACGGAGCACAATGTGCTCCGATCATCGCCTTTGCACCGAGTTAGGACACTGTACTGTATTCTTGGCTGGGATGAAGTGTGGATTCCAGACACAGTGGAATGCTCACACCCAGCCCGGAAATGGGTGGGCGCGACGGCACGACCGATTTCTCCAACGGCCTTCACAGCCACATCTTTTCCTCCCATGATCGACCAGCCACCGAATCGACTGCGACCGCTCAGCGAGAGCGAAAAACACGCACCAGCGGACACCAACTGGCCATCTACATGAGGCTCGTGGAATGCAGTGCATTCAATGCACAACGTGCGGCTCATTCCAGCTGCTGGTAGACTCACGTTGAGTCTCACGTTGAGTCTGCCATAACGTGGGGCTACTAGGTACATGCTGCATTCCTTGACTGAGCGCCAAGGATCGGTCAGCCGCTGACCGACGGCAGACTTGCGCAAACTCGATCACTTACAGCAACTGATGGGTGGATACTGTAGAGAGGAGGAGAAGTGTGGGTTGGAGGCTGGTGGCTGAAGCAGGTCAAGCCTCTTTGCCAGGAACTTGCAGCATCTTCGAGATGGACAGTCCTAAGCGATCCACTGCGATTATTCGAAGGCAAGGTCTCGGCTTCAGTGCTCGAACGTGAGCATTGTCTGCTCACAACTTGCGTGCGATGCTCGTCTAGCAGTCCTGACATGGAGTTCTGAGTATTCCTGCAAGAGCTTCGCCAACGAGCTTTGGCATTTAACTACGCAACTTTGTGCGACATTACCACACGCACCCTGGAGTTGCGCGGTCGCCGGGACACGATGTCCGGATGTGCACGCGCGGTAGTCATCACCACGACTCGTCGGCTATTGTCGTGCGAGCGTGGGAATCATCAGCGTCTCCGGTCGGGCAGCGTGGCTTACTCGAACGCGGGTCAGCCAAACTTGCATAGCAATCAACAGTGCTCGGTTTTTGAGAGCCTCGCAGCGATCGGATTACTGAAAAGTTCCGAACGTGCAAATGGAATCGTGTTGTGCATCGATTTGTGAACGGCCATGCAAGTGCATCAACAACGTATGTTCACAGCCCCTCTCGCCAATCAAAGAACAGTGTGTCGTAATCACGAAGAACGGCGTTAGATTGTGTATTCGGCGCAGTGCGTCCACGCTCCGATTTGACGACAAGCCTGCTCCGCAAGGTGTGGAGTCCACCAACCCAGTCCACGCTGTCTGGTCGGGATGGAATATTGAGGCAACCGCTGATGGTAATGCACGAATATTTGCTCAGTCGTGTTCCGTCGATTGCTAAGATTCACAGTCAGCTCGTGATGGCATCGAGCCGTATCTCTCATCCACCGAATCATAAATAATGAGAGCATTCTTATGAGGCCGGTCACGTTGCGTGTCGGCATGTGCCGCCACGACCGATGCTCTCAGGAGTCGCTGCTGCAGTGTTTTGGCAGCTGCACAGTGCACTGACAGCGGCGACTGCTGGTGGTAATTTTGCGATAGGTACAGTCGCCCACATTCCTTTGCAAGTTTCCGCATAATCTGGCTGCTCGCTCCACTCGTCCCTCAACATGGGGACCCAAGCCACGTGAACGATGCATACCACGCCGTCGCTGCGTCATCGGCATTGTGCACTTGTTTGCAGCTAAGCTGACCTCTGGAGTCTGCAGACACATCCAGCGCCATCGCCAGCGAAGCTTGCGCAGCGTGTTCCTCCGACCCACAACGTTCCGATGCACATCACATCCCGTCTCTTGAGCCGAAGTGCATCCAAATCTCGAGTGAGGCCATTCTCTACCCAAGTCAGCCCGCTGAACCCGCTGCAAGAACCACGTGAGTGGATGACGGAAGGGTTCCCTCCGCAATGAAGCTGGCCTCTGCCGTCAGCTCATTTGTAAAACGCCGCTCACAGCAGCAAGCACCAGCACACCTCGGTCCCGCCATATTAATCGTGATGTGCTCAGCAGAAGGAAGAATGCCACGCTTGGTGGAGGAAACCACGAAGAGAGACCCGACTCGCTGCCGCTCCAGGGCATGCAACAACCCGTGTGCCCTGCAACAATCTGGGGAAATGCACGCATTCTGTCACTTCCACCGCTGGCAGCAACGCCGCCGGAATGTGCACTCGAGGATAGACCAAGACAAAATCGCCATGAAAGCAGCCCTCGAGTTGTGGGACTCAGACACTGAAGCTCCACTCGTTGCGTGCAAGCACGAGCTGGATCAACGCAAACTCACTCGACGCCTTCGAGCCAAGCTGCAAGAGGCGGAGTTTCTGTACGTCATTCCAGAGCCGACGACGCTTCCAGAAGAGCTTGATTGCATCGACATCGCCATGCTGAATGAATACATCAACACGCCAGAAAAACACCATCAACATCAGAATGGAGCTGATGACATGCTCCTTGAAGACGACAACGACATCGAGTTGCTGTGGGGCGACATTGACACATGCATGAGTGATGAGTGGGCTTGTATCGGACTGCAATTGTGATTGGTGAGCTGCAGCGTAAGAGAGCATCTGTGAAGTACCAGTGTGGATATGTGTGCTAGTGTAAGAATACAAGTTGACCGACCGCACTGTTCGTTGGATTCCTTCGCCAGCCAATTCGTTTTTATAAGCAGCCATTGACGACCACGATTTGCAGTCAACATCAAAGGTGACCAGCTTACGCTGTCCACACTGAAGATTGCTATACTGTTGTCAGCAATCCATGGATTTCCCTCGATTTGGGCAATGTTCACGTGGACAGATTAAACGTTTCATAGTTGATAACGCACGAAATGCTACATACGTGGAGGATGAAGCCGGCTCAAGGAGCGAGTGGTGGTGGCATGGAGGTCACGGTTGCCTCGATCAGCTTCATCGGTGTGATGATGTAGCAAATGTGTGGTAGACACGTGCCCAAAAGTACGAACAAGATTGTCAGGTTTTCTTGCTGTTGCCACTGAATATTCCGTTCACCGCGAATTGATGATGGATTCCACCACAGAATTCCAGTCCGTAGAAATCACGTACGTGCGCTTCGATGTTGGAAAGAACACGTAGTTCCACGTCAGTGTATGGGTCCCCTTGTGGAACGTTTGCTTGTGGATCAGGCAGTTGAGGTCGAGGATCGACCTGTGCATGTTGGCAGGAGACTCCTGCCAAGAGCTGAAGCTTAGTTGTGATTTAGCTGCCGTAGGTGTTTGTTCAACAAAGCTGTGTGTTTGCACGTTCAACAATCGAGCACACAGTGCACCATGGCGGCACTCGTCCACTTCATCGCATTCTTGATTCCCCTGAATCGACTCGATATCCATTTTTGGCCTCGAGCGTGCACGTCTCTGGGTTGTGAGACGCTGCTCGGGCGTCGCACACGCTCACACCCGCGCGCTCGCATATTCCTGAGCATTTTCATGTGATTCGCTTTTCTTCATCATCATCAGGGTATGGCATATTGACTGTCTTATCGCATTCCACTATCCTTCGTCGCTTGTGCGACCAAAGCACCAGAGGTGCTCTCAGCTGTTCGCTGGGCGAAATTTATCGCGCCTTCAGCTCAAGGGGACTGACGCCGACGTATTCGATTCGCCTTTCTTCCTTCGGAATTCCTCACCGGCTTTGCTACTAAGTCGGCCAACGCACTGGGTACCGGTTCTTGACGTTGTGCTTTCAGATGCTCCGATGATTCGCAAGAATTGTGAACGCTACCGTACGATCCCATGATGCTCCTATCGCATGACGATGTGATCGAGTCGAGATTGCGATGCATTGACTAGTCTCACGACGCCTATATCGGAGACTCCGCGGTTACGACTGGCAGGATCGCAGGCAGGAGGGACTTGCTGCCGACACATCGCAGCCTTCGACAGGGATGCATCTCAAGTCGGCGTCATGCGCTGGGCGCTTTCTCCTCCGCGTTGGCGGCATGCCATGCACTCACTCTCAAATCCGTCTCGTCGCCAACAGGGTCGCCAGCATCTGCATCCAGATTTCCATCTAGCGCGACCACAATGCTCCTGTTCAAGAGTGCAGCTCCGATCGTGTCGATGGCGATGTTGAGTCTGTTGCCAGCCATCACGACGGCAGCCAACTGCGACGACGATGCGTTTGTTGCGGCTTCTTTTCAGGATGGTTATGTTTGCTACACCATGAACAGCTACAATAACTACTTCAGCAAGCTTTACAGCAAATACTACGGATATGACCTAGGCGCTCCCACTGCCGCCGACTATGCACAATTCTGCGCTACCCCAAGCTGTGTCACCATTCAAGCAAGCCTTCACGCCGCGTTTCCAGGCGATTGCACGACGCCTGGTGGACAACAGCTCTTCAGAGACTTGTTTGGAACCCAGACATGCTCGCCATCGCCATCGCCATCGCCATCGCCATCGCCATCGCCATCACCTTCCACCACACCCTCATCAACCTGTCCAAGTGGCCAGTTCCCAATCAGCGTCGAAGGCATCGACCACATCTTTTGCGTCACTGGCACAGGCTGCAGCGGTACCAACTCGGTCGGTGCCTGTCCCGGTGTCGATGCCACGTACCTGCCGTACGGCTCGCAGTGCGCGCAGGTGCGTACGGGCGTGTTCGGCTGCCGCGCGTGGGCCGACGCGGCGCACACCAAGCTGGCAGCCAACCCAGACGCACTCAGCTGTGCGCCGGACAGTGCGCCTGTGAGTGTGGTGGGTGACAAGGTGTACTGCGTGAAGGAGCCCGTGTGCGTAGGCCAAGCCAGCACGGGCAACTGTCCGAAGAAGGCGGACGGGCTGGCGCAGAACGCCGTGTGCACGCTGTTGCCAACGAACGTGTACGGCTGCACGCTGGCGCCATGAGTGGCATCACCGTGCGTGGATGCCACGACGTGGTAGTGTAGCTTGGTTGGGCGCTGATGTATGAGGTAGACGAGATGCATCTCCATTGTGAGGTAATACATTGACTTTTGTACTAGTATTCTTGACTTAAGAATGCAAGAATCTTGAGCAGTCTGCTTGCAGATCTCGCTGATGCCGATGGGACAGAACCCGAGGAAAGTGAGCTCCCGAGATTGAGACACCCTAGAATCCGTTGGATTGACTCCAGTATATGGATTGCAGTGTAGCCACAGCTGATGAAGAAAGAGATTGGTGAGCCGTACGCACTGAAGAAGCACTGGGATGACGAGTGCAGCAACAACGTCACCATTATCATTATCATCATCGGCAAAAAAGATTGACATCGGTGCAATGCCACACCATTTGGACGGCCTGTTCGGTGCATTCTGGATGACCACATCGGGGTTGTGTGTCATCAAGGCAACGCTACGTTCTTCAGGTGCCGATAAAGTTACCCCGTGCTCACAACTCGTTTACTTGCGGCAACTGCGGCAGGCAACGTGAATGTGGTGGCTACCTGTTCATCGGCCTGGAGTACTTTCGCTACGAAGCTGGTGTGTGTACGGAGACAACGTACCTGTACACGGTGTCCGCAATGTTGTTAGGATGCCCTCATCAACGTTTTCTTAACGAGCTCAGTGAGCCGACAATCACAGAGCTTCGTGGGAGACCACCTTGCGGTGACTGGGACGACATATGCGGTGCTCGGAACGCTGTGTCGGTATCTTGTCACCGTCAGGGTCTCGTAATCCTGTCGTCAACATCGACTTGTTTTCAAGAAAGCCGTGACTGGAATCAACAACAAATGTGCAGTACACAATAGCATGTGCACAACACGAATCGCTATAGCCTCCTTCACCGCCGGAGCCCGAAGATAAAGTTTGGAAGTACTTCACGGTCACTTCAGGGGATAGAAGCGGATTTTTAGCGAAAACATGGGGCTCGGTTGGTCCGTCAGTAAGTAAGTAGCGGATTGGGCAGTACACAATAGCATGTGCACAACACGTGTTGGATCGTCGGTTGCCTGGTCGACAGGTAGACAAAGAGAATGCAGGAGAACAATAGAGAAGCACTCGGGAGTAGGAGGTGACATTCATCAGCTACAGATATTTTCGCTGGCCCACGAAAACCTGTTTACTTGGTGACCGCAAATGCAGAGGTTGGCGCGCTGTCATGTCGTAGTCTGTCCGTCGACATGGCCAGACATGTAGAGGCTCAACTCGGCCCTCAACCATACTTGACCTCGACTGTTTTTCTTTAGGCAAGTACACAAGTCCAGCAGCTGCGCACTCGAAGAACACTTCAACCAGGATCACGTAGAACAAGTGCAACGCCAACGTGCTCAGGGCGGCTTTGTTGAACAAAGTTGTGTGTTTGCACGTTCAACAGGGTCATGAGCCCAAGCAAATCTACTGAACAGCAAACATGCCCGACATTAGTGTGTGTTGAGAGACCAAAGCGAATTAGCCAACTATTACGCGTGGATGGAGCACACATCCGACGACACTTTTCGAAGAGAGTTCCGCATGACACGAACATCCTTCTCGCGTCCAGCATCATGCCGTTTTTGGTTGTGGCCACCAAAGGCCTGTGCATTTCCAGTTCGCGATTTTCCTTCAGTACGTGGGCTTCTCTGGTAATGGCGTTGGGCAGGCTCGCATCGCCTCCAACGCTGGGATTGGTGTTGGGACGGTACAGTTGTATGGGCAGCATTGTGTGGTGGCACTGCACAGCATCAAGGGCAGCGAACTAAGATGGCCAGACCAATTTGAGCGTGCACTCATATCGAATGCTTTTGAAGCCAAAGGATTTCGTGGATGCGTCGGTGCCATTGATGGTACTTTGTTCACACCTGCTGAGAAGCCGATAAATCATGGTGAAGACTACTGTACAAGAAAGACAACTTATGCGTTGAATGGGTTGGTAGTGCGTGACCATACCAGAATGTTTCGATATGCATATCTAGGTTGGCCGGGATCGTCTCATGATCAGCGTGTGGTATCAAATGCAGCGCTCAGTCAAGCGCAAACGACCGCTCAGTGGTTTAGCCATGGCGAGTTCCTGGTTGGAGACTCCGCCTATTCGCCACAGCGCTGGCTGGTGCCACCAATTAAGCGTGCCGACAATCTTCAAGCTCAATTAAATGTGGTGCTGTCTCGCATGCGCATCGGGATTGAACATGCGATAGGAATGCTAAAGGCAAGAATTCACATCCTCAAGCTTATTCCAATTCGTCTCACTTCATCGAAAAAGGCAAAGCACATTGTTCAAGTCATTGAGGCGTGTATCATTCTCCATAACATTTGTATCGGCGAAGCTATTCCCAACGACGGGCTCGAGGAAAACGACATTGGTATTAAAAATTGGAGATGAAGGTATCACAGAAGAAGTGACAGACGGCAATGCGCGCCGTATGCAGCTATTCGACGAGTTCTGTATCCCCATTGCTAGTAGCCAGTAACTCATCAATTGCACTTTCATCAATACCGGACGCGATCATCTGCTGCCGTGCCTGCGCACGAGCCTCCAAGAGACGCATGCGTTTAATTTCAGCGTCATAGCGCAGCATTTCGATCTCGAGGTCGGCCTTGCGTATGTCCATCGCAAGCCGCGGCTCCTCAACAACTAGCCGGCGCTCTTCTAGTCTGACCGATATCGGCTGCGTCTCACGCCATATCGCCATCACCGATTGCTTTCCTTTTGAGCTAATTGAAGATGCTGGACTCAATTGTATTGATGGTGTTGCGGCACGTGAAGCTGAGGCTGGGCTTAAATGCAGCGGTGATGGTGATGGAGACAACAGAGCGCTTGGTTCCGTGGACTGGCTGAATTCCGTTGCCTGCGAATCGGATCCAGCGGCAGATTGATAGTCCAAGTCGCTCGCGTCGTCTTCGTTGGTGTACAATGGACGCGTGGAAGGGCGCTCTCTCATGAGCGGGTCCAGCGTATCTCAATGCTTGCAGCGGCGCTTCAGTTGCATCTGAATCGTCATCTCGCCATTGTCGACGTCACTAGCGCGGATTCCTTCCGGACAGCTTCAACCAATCTCTCGCGATGCGATGAGTATGTTCCAAGTCACCAATCTAGTTTCGCACGTCACGGTTCGTGCGGTGCGTGATCCCCTCCATCGCCAATGCTGCCACGATTTCGGAGCATATTTTCTCCTTCGAGTCTCCGGTAGAAGCCCCACCTTTCCACTGCAAGTAGCTGCTTCCAGTCGTCATCCACTCAATCAACACGTCTTTGGACGTTTTGGCGCCATCAAGCATGGCATCTCGGTCCCAAAGGCGTCGTCGTGGTGCCATCCGTCTTAATGTTTCCCTAAAGCACCTCGCGAGATGCTTGTTGAGAACATCAAGCAGGTTACGCAAGCGCAAGGGGACGGTCTCTTTTTAACCAATCACGGCAAAGCCGTTCGAAAACATCAAGACCATTTGAACACCACTATTACCGTGAGCCTGAACAATAAAGGTGTCCCCGTCAATTGGAACGGCGATGACTGGGGTTTTACAAGTGTGCGATGCGTAATGTGTTCGAGAAGGAGCTGCTAGACGGGATCATCGATGGCCCAGGTCGTGTGGACTCATCCGTGGATGCTGTGGAGAAGAAAGAGTTCAAGCAGAACCGTAGGAGAATCCGCGCAAGTCCTCGCCAAGAGCAAGGAAGGAATGGGCAAGTGCCATTATTGACATCAGCCCGGCCACTTTATTCGTGAGTGTCCAAAACTGGCTGTCAAGAATGATGACAAAGACCAGTCCAACAATCCACCAAAGCGCAAAGAGCCTCAGTCGAAGAGAACGGCTGCTGCTACGGTTCCTCTTTCAGACTCACCAACACCGGCACCTCCAGCAACCGCGACTGGTTGTGCTCCGAGCTCGAAGACTATTCCGGATAGTCGACATCGGTGGTACTTCGACACTGGAAGCAATACCCATATTGCTACCAGCAAGGATGCGTTCATCTCGTTCGAGCCAATGGACAAAAGCGATTGGAACACCAGTGTTGCCGGTTTTGCAGTACCGTTCTTTTTGTCACGTCGGTCGATGTTCAATCAACGTGTGCTCTTCTGAACGACGTGCTCTTCGGTCCTGATGCTGGCTGCAATGTGTTCTCTCCTGGATTGGCAACTGCGCAAAGGTTCACAGTGACGTGGGACCAGCAAGCATTTGGCGTCAAGATGAATTATGTGGAAATCATCAAGACTGTGTGATGATGGTACATGGATTTTTGATACCATTGACATGACAGAGTTTAAGGCTGGTCGACTGTTGGGACAATCCGCGACCCCAGTCATTGCAAATTTTGCGGCTGCAGATGGTGTAGCCGACATGCAAGTTTGGCATCAGCAGCTTGGCCATTTGGGGTATGAGTATGGGCGGATAACAGCCAACCGCGACTTGGTGAAAGGCATGAAAACGCGAGCATCCACGTTGCGAAGTCTGCTGCGTGAGCACGCCAAAGGCAAAGCCACGGCAGACGAAATTGCAAAGACGCGTTAGTGCACCAAATGAGATGATCTACGCAGATCTGTTGTTCCCTGGCCAACTCAACCGCACCCAATTTTCTGCAGTTTTGGTCATCATGGACGCGTTATCGAAGTTTGTGTCCGTTTTCGTACTCAAGTCAAAGATGCAAGATGAGGTATGCTGACGCAGGCATTGTGCACGTCAAGGTTGGCCCAAAGAGTTCGCATCTCAATCCCAATGAGCGCGTGCACCAGACCTTGGTCGGCGGTCAAAGCAATGATGGAACAATCGGGGCTTCCTTCATCTCTTTGGCCAGAGGTACTGGCCACTGCAGCTTACATCAAGAACAGAGTGTACTTCAAAGGTACAAATGCGACTCCGTTTCAATTGATGTTCGGATTCCGACCGGATATTCACCATCTTCGCATTTTTGGATCGTTGGCGTACGTGCATGTTCCAGTTGCTGGACGTGGCAAGCTGGATGAGAACGCACGGATTGGGTATGTACTGGGTTATCGAGAGGATGTTGTGGGTTGCTTGGTTGTCTACTTTCCGTCGGAACACACAAAGAAGTTCGTGTTAGATTTTCGTGTGAACGAAGACGTCAGCTATCGTGATCGTCATGAATCAGACTATCTTGAACGAATTGAGTCGTGGATCAATACGGAAGAACCCGATGAGAATAATGATCAAAACGGTGATGCAGTCGACGAGATTTGTGTGGATTTGGACGCTGTCAGTGTTATGGAGGGTCATGTCAGAAACGACGACGTTCAAAGTTTTGTGCCTCACTCGACAGTGAAGCGCAACCACCGCTCAGCGACTTCGAAGCGGAATCCACTGTTGATGATGTCTTTTCTGCGAGTGAGATGGATGTCGACTATCAAGATGAAGAACAAGAACAAGAACAAGAAGAAGTGGTAAGTGTTGATAGTGATACTTCGAAACAAAGTTATTCAGTGCCCGATGAAGGTGCAGCTGCTGACTCGAGAGAGGACGAGTGGGCTGAAGACGTATCCGAATCAATCGCATCGGAAGCGGAACAAGACGAGGTCAATGAGCAAGCAGATGAGCTCAGCAACAACAATGATGACCCTATTCCTGCATATGCCAGTGAATGCGAAGAAGCGACAGTTGTTGATGTTCTCGCTGTCGAAAAGGCGAGCAAGGTCGATGACGAAGGAGACAAGGAGAAGAGAGAAAAAGGAGAAGTAAGACTAGATTCAATGGCTTGCGACCGAGTTAAAATAAGTAATGTATAGTATACAGTACTTCAGTGTTTCATCGTTAGCACCAGTCATTGCACGGGATTGACTTTGACAGGAATGTGGTGGAGCGGCGCTGGAAAGCCTGCGACCAGTCGCCACACGTGTCAGGTGGGACCAGAACCGCGGCGGGTCCCAGAATCCGGTCCCATAGGTGGATCCAACTGCGGAGAGCATGGAGAGCTCTGACGCCTTCTATGTTCCCGAGTATGGACCAAACAATCAAGGTTCACTGCTGCCAATCGGCGTCGGACCAAGTGTTGGGTGGAGATGATGAACGAAATAGACGGATCCAGTGCCGTCGCAACACCAGCTACTGCGGTTGGAGCTGACGCCATCGTCATTGGCGAGGTGTACATGTCGGGATTACTGCGGAAGGGTTCTCG
>NSDO01000357.1:80993-97634 GCA_002286825.1 Lagenidium giganteum
CATGCTGCAACGCTTGAGCTGGCGTCTTCGTCGGAGCAGGACATCTGCACTGTGCACTTCCACACGTCCAAGGTTGGACTTGTGGAGAGCTGTCTACACGACTATTCCGAGGCTGGATGAACGTGTGCACACGTCACACATTGAGGATGAAGGGCTCGGGGTTGTACAAGTTGTTCCTCTGCGCGATCTGAACTTCTCTTTTGTCGCACTCGTGCAATGTTTGGGCAAAAATGCTGCTCGCTCGCTGAATGCACGCCTGGCGTGTTTCCCGTTGCTGTCGTGACCTGGAGCTGGAGGACCCGCGCTGTGCGCCAATCCAGAGAACATCCAACGCCCGCGGCTGCCGGCTGCAATCCAAATTCGGCGATTTGCGTGCCGATCATCATTCCGTTCGTGTGTGTGCGAAGGAGAAATCGACCACCAGATGTGACTGGGCCGGGGTGGCGTCTAAACCACTGGATGAGACGCCTAAGCCGTTGCCAACAGCATTCTCTCGATGCTGTGTTCTTCAAGGGGCTGTGTCCCCTCGTGACTGCTTTGGTCGAATGGGCTGCGTGCGGGAGACTACGAGTGGGGATGGCGTGGCATCCTGCTGCTGCTGCTGCACCAAAAACGGTGGATGCTTGTGTGAGGCAGGAGTGCGTTAAGCGGTAAACGTGATGATTGGTATATGGCATCAGAGAATGAGCAACACTTCGCTGGCCAGCCTGGCGTTGAGCTGGACCATCTAGGGACCGAGCGACGGCGACCACGAGTGCGCTGACTGAGGACAAGGGGATGTCGTCACAGCACGCCGGGCACCCTTGCACGAGGACACGGTGGTGCACTTCGCTTGCACATTGCAGGTGTCGTCCGCCAACTGTTAATCGTGGCCGGGCGGACGGGGTCCCCAAGGCGTTCTGGGTTTCAGTTGCCAGCTGCTCACGCATCAGTGAGACTTTTGTGGCGACGTCGTCTCGACAACGAATCTTGCCACGCATTTTCGACCACTTCGTGGCCGAGTCCGCGCTAGTGTTGACGGGTAATGTTATCGGAGATGCTCCTTCGCGCGGATGCTGAAGAAAGAGAAGGGGCAAGATTGGTCCGCCTTGGAATTTCTTGTCCCTTCCCCCAGATGGATCAAGCAAGTCTTCTCAACACGATCGATCAATTTGATGAGAATCGATCTTCTGTTTCCTGTCATAAAGTGTTGTTGAATGCAACATGATCAGCCACTGCTGAGTGAGCGGTCCATATGCTCTCGGAGACAACAGAGGGCGACGCACAAAACACCCGACACTGTGAAGTTTTAAGTGATGTCGTTTGCAATCTACCATGGACGACAATAGATGAATGCAAACGACATCGAGATGGACACCAAACACACTTCCAGATGCATGATTGGTGCGTGTGGGGATTGTCTCAGTCATAGATAATTGCGATGATGTATTAATAGTTCGTGGGTTTATAATCTATGATACATCACGTTGAATTGCCCCACCGCTCTCCATGAATGGGCTCGAGCAAGCTTCTGGTCCATTGGGTCGCACGTAAAGTCACCAGACGATGAACCGACGAAGCCTTCATGCAGATCGACCTGCATTCGTAAAGCGTTGTCCGTTGGAGATCGTCTTAGCGACCATTGAATGCAGTAGGCGAGGGCGTCAGCACTTGACGCGGTGGGCCACGCGTACGTGCATACTTCGAGGGCTTCATCCTCCTCTGAGTATCGAGCAGCGTAGTCACCAAACTGGAGCTGCATCGGTGCTACAGCAGACGTAGACTCCCCGGCCGGAAAACAGCGAAACCAACGCTGCTTTGCGTCCAAAATAAGCTTCGTTCCTGTGCCGAGTGTATTTAGTGCCGAGCTGATCTCGACCACGTCCGATTCCACCATGTGCAATCGAATGACTCGAAGTTGCCTCCAAAACCACAGCATGCATGGCAATGACATAGAGCTTGATGGCGCTATCGACTGGAGTGTTTCCACCATGCACACCCAACTTCCATCAAACCGAAGCGTGAATGATGACCAACCATTTGAGCGTCCCAGACCAGTGGGACGGAGAGTGTGCTGGGATCGTCGGGCAATAAAAGCTTCGCGAGCTTGAGCAACAAATGCCTGCGACCCAAAGACATGCTTCTCGTCTCGGTCTAGATAAGACTCGAGTGACTGGAACACCTCAGGTTGCTGAACGTTCTGGATGTACGCAAGGATGCCAGTGGCAAGGCGGTGCAAAGTCAACCGGCGTGGCCGCAGGAGCTCATTGATGTGCTTCTGAAGAGCTTGGATGAAGGAGGAGTAGCATTGATGAACAAAAAGCTTGTCGAGAAGACTGGACGACGTTGACACAAGCTGCAAATAGTGCTCCACAAGCGATGCGACTTCGCGATCGGACAGCAGCAGTGTTGTCAGTTCCATCGTCGCTTTCACGACTCGATCTGAGTCCGCTTGAGTTGATTCCTTTGTTTCCCACTCCCACGAAGGCTGTTGTGGATGGACAGGATGGACTTGGTTCTCTTGGTTGTTGTGAAAAATCATTTGTGTCGCTGCCGAGCCAATGTACTGTCCGAGGCACCGCGCCCAGATTTGATTGAGCTCCTCGATCCCCTCGTCGGACGAATCCACAGACACTTGGTGAGCAAACCAAAACAGGATTCGTAGATCGCGGGCCACTGCGGCGCAGGTTGATAGCGGATCGGCGAGGATACGATCGTACAATTGCACGGCAGGCGGGGCTTGCTTTTGTGTCGGCCAGTCAGCGGTGGCGGGTGAATCCTCTTGTGATGCTGTCGGCGAATCACCGGCTGCTCGTCGGAAAGAAACGACGGAGAAGCTTGGTGATGTAGATAAGGAGATAACTTGAAGCTGGTGGTTGCCCGTTGGCGCGAATACATATGCTTCGAATACGTGCTTTGCACGTCGGTGTGCCTTCGTGATGCCGCTGTTCCAGTCGTAGTACCATCGACCTTGGTGGTTGATCTGAAATACCCATGATCGCTGGCGGAGCAGATATTCACTAATGAGCTTCAAACAACAACTGATGATCCGAGAGAGAGAGATCACGTTTTACCTGTCCTGTGGAAGCAATTAGCCGCGAGCTGATCCATTCACCAGAGCGGTTTTCCTTCGATTGGACTGAGCCGAGAATGCTAGAAGAGTGAAGTGTCGTGCCCCGTGAGAGGCCATCCTCGTCCGTGTTGCGGAATCGGCCGAACACAACCAGGTTCTCGCCAGTGATGCCGTTCGCGGCACCTTGGAGCTCAACTTGCAAGTAAAGAGGTCCACCACAGTAGCTGCGAGTCAAATGATGAGGACAGCAATGCGGAAAGCATCTGAAATCGATGACAAAAACAAGATCATCGCACCCAGTCAGTGGACCATCCATGCGGTGCCGTGCCTTGGGTGGAGGACTCACCGGAGAATCTAGACAGAGGCGAACCGCGCGATCGATTGAATAGCAGACACAGCAAGTCCAACACATAGCGAGGGAACGTCAGCACCCCGAACGAGTCGAAGGAGTAGGAGTATGTGGTGAAAGGGGGTTGGAATGTACCTTGGTGCCTTTAGTGCGGTTGCTTCTGTTGAATAATAGAGTATGTGAGATTATTAGCGGGTGGCAGTGGAGCGAGGGTATTCTTGCGCGCACCGTTTGTACTCTGTCTGGAACACTTCTTCGTGCGAGCACCAGCGTTTGGTGAACGAGCTGGTCACTGCGTGCAGTGCAGGTGTGGTCATGGCACCTGCCATGCCGTCTGGGGACATGGCTGAGTCTGAGCAAGCTGGGCGCCGATTTTGTAATGAGATTGCCAGCAGGGAGGGTCCGCGTGCGTCAGACGCGTCGAGTTCGACTTTGACGCTGACCACTCGGCTCGGCGCGCAGGTGGATGCTGATGAGTGTTGGGGGCGGGTAACTCGATCGCGGTCGGCACGGGGAGGAGGAGCAGGACTCGTTTCTGCGCTCCCCTTGGTCCGCTCTTGGCGCTGCATGGAGCGATCTTGGGTTTGGCCACGGACCTCCGAGTGGCGGCCGTCCCTCAGGGGTCAGTCAGACCCACAACTGGGCTGTGATGGCCGTTGTTTACATCCTGAGCAAATTGGAACGCAAGTTGCCCAGGTGGCGCATTTGTTGCTCAGGGACTCAGGTTCGGAGCTTCCAGCTGCTGGCCAGTGCGATACGCCATGTAAATCATGTGCCGTTCCAAAAATCGGCCAAGCAACAGCTGGACAAGTTGCCTTGTGGCGATTGTCCTCTGTCGTGGCGTGGTGTCGTGTGGAACCAATGGCAACGGCGACATCTGGAGGCTCGAAGTGCCTGCAAGAGAGCGTCGGACGCTGGTGTCCTTGTCTTATTGTCGAGAACGTCAGAAAGCCAGCCGCGCTGGGTTGTGTGCATTCTCACACAACACCACCTGGAGCAGCCTGGCTCGTGAGAATGGTCGTCGAGTGAAAAGATCACGCCTGCAAACATGAGGGAACACCAACATGTGAAATATTTTCTCACCATCTCTCACTGACGGCGTTGGTAGCTGCTTAGCAGGCGAGCTTGATACCTGATCGCACTCTCATATTTTGATTGGACATCAGAGACATTCGCAGAACGTCGGGAGCGGTATTGCCGCAACCGGTTGGCTTGGTCCTCCAAATGCTGCCTAACCTCCAGAGCCACGAGGACACGGCGGGGACGCGACCACCAGGTTTCCACTCTGTGCAATCACCAGCTGCCAAGCGCGAAGATGCACCGAGAGAGGGATGGGGATGGCGCAGTGGGAGGTGCTGGTCAGACTTGTCGCCATCTGTGTGGTCAGTTGTGATCACTCACATGGTCTTCGATCATCTAAGCCATGTCGAGGCGTGAAGGAGATGCGGAACACACTGGTCAAAGGCGAGCACATGGTGTCTGTGCCTCCGGTGCCGCGTTCTCATCAATTTGATTTGTCGTCAAAGCCGGATCCCTGATCACTGAGGCATGAATTTGTAATTTTGTCCATCGGTAGTTTCTTGCCGACGGGAATAGCTGACCACGCATGGACCTCGTGCGCACACGCAAGCAGCGGCGCATGAGCAAGTGCCAGACATCTGTGTGTGTTGGGCGCTGTTGCGTGTGGTGCCGCGTGTGAACAGCTGCCCTCGTCAATGACAACGCCGCCAGAGTACCGGCGGAAGACCGTGTTCCTCGAGCGGCTCGGCAGCGATCAAACAAGGAATCACCATGAGCAGCTGAACATGCTGATGACGCTGGTGGAGATGGTTGACCAAGAAAATCAGCGTGAAGACACAGCGACTGCCCCATCAGTGCTTCCGGTAACCACGCCATCCGTTGCCGACACCGACGATCTGGTTGCTGGATCTGTATGTGAAGCACCGGAAGAAGGTTGCATCCCTGTGCTTGACACTGCGGATGCGTCTTCGCTTCCGCCACCACTGGAAGGAAACGTGGATATGGAGAAGGACGTGGTAGCGCCGCTGCGTTGTGAACTTCCAGGTTTGACTGTTCCAGTGGCACACACACTTTCGTTCCACGAAGAAGGCAAAAACACATTCCCTGCCCACTTAATTCGACAACTATCCAGTGGATATCTTGAAGCTCGTCGCGCGTCGTTGACGTTGCTGCCCGCGCAGCGTGCTCTTCTTGTACACGCAAAGCCCCCCACGCTGCTTGACTTGGCCAAGTACCACTTCAACCAGCGCATCTCATCAAAGCGTGGCCAGGCAGTTGTCCTTGCACTTACCGGAACTCTGTGCGTGATCTTCTGTGGACTCCTCCTGAAAGCCAGCCAATGGAGCGTTCCATTCCACGAGCAACAATGGTCCGCGTGGACATTTCTTGTGGATACGGGCTCTCATACACGGCTAGTTTCCACGGTACGTTACGTTTAATTCACATTCAGTGATTTTCAGGTACTAAGTCACTGCATCGTGTCGTAGATCGCCCGGATCGCAGGCGCTCTCACCACCGTTCTCGGTATCTTGTATTTCTCCGTTGTTATGGGTTTCATTGTTGATGCCATTCGAGCCAAGATGGATCTCCTCAAGAAAGGAAGAAGCATGGTCGCTGAAGTGAACCATTCGGTACGGATTTTGCTGCATTGATGCCTCTTGGGACACCGGGTTAGATGGAGGGTTCTCATGTTGGGTGCTGCTCAGTTGATTTTGGGCTGGACTGACAAAACGATGTCCTTGATACGGGAGCTCTGCATCGCCAACGAAAGCGAGCACGGTGGAGTGATCGTCGTGCTGGCGGAGATGGAGAAAGAAATTCTCGAAGCTGAACTCGCCGCGCAGATGTCGATCGAGGAACTGCGAGGCTCGCGAGTGGTGTTTCGTAGTGGATCCCCGTTATCACGCGTGGACTTGATTAGAGTCTCTGCCCACACAGCTCGCAGTATCGTGATCATGGCGGATAACTCGAGCGATGCTGACCAGTCGGATGCGATGATTCTGCGAATTGTTCTCAACATTAAGACGCTTCCAAGCATGGCAGGGCACGTTGTGGCAGAGCTTCGTGACATTGACAACACCCCGCTCCTTAAAGTAATCGGCGGAGACTTGGTGGAGATCGTTGTGTCTCACGACATCGTTGGGCGGCTGATACTCATGGCTGCGAGGTCACCCGGTTTGGCTCGAGTTTTCTCGAATTTACTTGGTTTTGATGGCTGTGAGTTCTACATGAAAGAGTGGCCGACGTGCACTGGAGTTGCCTTCGGAGACCTCGCCGAGCGCTTTCCACAGGCAATTCCAATTGGACTCAAAAGGGCTTCGACTGGTCGCGTAGTGATGAATCCTGATCTTGATGTGGTCGTCGAAGAAGGGGATGAAGTGATCGTGCTAGCTGAAGACGACGACTCATACGAGGCACGCCATCCTGTGGATGTGGACGCAGGTGCAAGTCCGGACATCCCAGAGGATGTGGCCATCAAAGAATGTATTCTCATGTGCGGGTGGCGACGTGATATTCGCGACATGATCCGTCAATTAGATTTGCTCGTATTGCCCGGTACAGAACTACACATGGTGTGCGAGGAACCTTCGAGTGATATGCGTGAGCTTCATTTACGCGAGAGCGGCCTCGACGTGAACCAATTGAAGAATGTGAAAATCACCCATTATGAAGGAAATACGGCCATGCGGCGACACATGGACGAGCTTCCCCTTGAGACATATACGTCCATTATGATTCTGGCTGATCAAGAGCTGGAAGACGACATCATGAACTCCGACTCTCACTCACTTGTGTCTTTGCTGACTATTCGTGATCTGCAACGGCGGCGTTGTGCTGCCGTGAGCGCGATCACTCTGACGCCCTCCGCGTACGACGGCTGCAAATGTATCTGCGAGTTGTCGGACGCGCGCACACAGAAGACAATATCACAGAGCACTGCTATCCAGCAACTGTCCGAATTCATCCAGTCAAACGAACTTGTCACATCCATCCTTGCCATGGTAGCCGAGAATCGCCACGTCCATGCCATCATCGAGGAGTTGCTTGGGTCCAAGGGCTCGCATTTCGTCGTTGTGCCCGCTACAGTCAATATGGAGAGTACCTGTCTTTCTGGCAGCTGGCTAAGCGTGCTCGAGCACACAAAGAGATTCTCTGTGGTTACCAAGCCCGAAACATGGCCGAATCCACAGTTCTCAACCCATCCAACAAGGATACAGCTCAGAGCTGGGCGAAGATGGACTTGGTCATCATGCGTGGACGAGATCACAGCACTGACGATGCAGCTCCTCAGGCGGAAGCTGTGATTACTGCTGAGGAGTTCGAACGGATCTCTCAGAGTAGAATGAGGAAATCTCGGTCGGGGCGTCGACAGGTGATGGAGTCGCTCATCCAGGAGCACGAAGACTTGTTGGAGGCCGAACTGCTGGAGGAGGAGCTGCAGACGCTTCAGTCGGTCAAGTCGTTACTGTCACTGACGTCCGTGCATTCGCTGCATTCTCTTCGGTCAGTCCCTTCGCTTGGACCCCTAGGGATGCAACCAGCGCATTCGCATCACTTTATGTCAACTGTCGCCCACCATAGTCACTCCATGCAGTCGCTGCCGTCGGCACGATCAAATTTGCGATTGGAAAGCATTGCGAGCTTCTCGGAGTTGGAGCCTGTGAGCGAAACCATTATCGAGAGGCCCGTAGTCGAGATTTCGGCATTAAAAGCACTCGTGGGTGCCTTAGAGCAGTCAATTGCAAAATAAGCGACAAATGAAACGACATCAGGGGGTTCGAACTTAACGACGGAAATGTGTGCGTTTTAAACTACGGGACCCCAAATTTAGGTTGCTGAGAGTAGCACTGGTGGAGGTATCGCATTCGCTACCAGGTGGCCCTTGTCGACCTCACCGACCTGCGCCATGAGCACGCTAAGGCGTTCATGTAGGATCGTTGCTTGATCAGTTCCAAGCGGCGTTAGCAACGCGGTCTTCCGCCTATACTCTGCATTGATGAGCGTAGCTGTACAATCAGTACTGCCGGCGGCAGCGCTCGGCACGCGCCAATTCCTGCCACCAGCTCAAGCACACCACTTGTTGGATCGTGTAAGCTTCATCTCGCCCGAACGAAACCACTTCGGCCAAAAATGAAGTCATTTCTCAAATCCCTGAAGTTCGGAGATGACGTGTTGTGTTGTGCACCATGCGTCTCCCTCACGCCTGTTGAGCCAGGCATTGGCTCGGACGGTCGGAGACACATCGGTACAGTTCTTTAAACATCCTCGCTGGGATCCTGATTTCGACGTGGGGATTCGTCATTGATACACGATGACTGCGCGCGAAGTGATTGGTCACGGTGTTGGATATGTCGGAGCTGTCGATGGCGGAGGCGCAGTGGCGTGTGTAGGTTCGTACCAGCGCCCGGTCGATTTGTGCTCGACTTAGTGGGCTACAATATTTCGCGTGCGCCAGTGCGGGACACGAGAAATACATGCTAGAGCCGTTGGCGCGTTGAGTGTTCCACGATCTTCGACTGGTCAATAATAACACTTGTCATGCTCCCCTGAGCAGCTAACTGCAAAGCAGCGATAAATGAAATATAACAACAGAGTGCAGGTTAATTGTGATTTTGCAATAAAATGGAGCACAGTGCGAACCTAACAACAGGAATGTGTGTGTTCTTAAAATGTGGGACTCCAAATATAAGTTGCCGCTATCCCGGCACTGACCCACAGGTGTCCGCTCCACAGCCACGCATTTCCGGAAGGCATCGTCAGTTGCCATGCGCGTTTGTGTGCTCATATTGGCTGCACTAATGGTCGCCCTTGGTGACGGGCTTGACCGCTTGAGTTGTCAGGAGCAGAAGACCACGATGCTTGCTGGATGCCGGCGATTGCCGTATGCGTCGTGCGCTCGAGCTGCAGACGTTGCGTTCGCTGACTGTCTGGCTTCTTCGGCCTAGCTTCGCATATTCGAATGCATCCGGAAGCGCGAGAAAGGTCGATCCGATTCGAGACACGGTGAGGCTGGGATTAGAACGCTTGAGCGAGAAACGGCGACGAAGGTAGCGAGGACACCAGCGACTTCAAGCTCACAACAAACTCATACAACAACAACGCACACCACAACAGAGCCAAGCTTCGCCGCAGCTGAGACACCAGAGACTTCCGACTTCAAATGTTTCGTCGTGCGCTTACACCCGTGGCGATGGTATTGGCGATCGCTGGAGCCCTTGACGAAGAAACTTGCAACCAGCGAAGACTAGCGATGCTTGCCGGCTGTGACCGACCGTCCTTCCTTAGCTGCCGCCGCGCCGTAGAGCACGCATACGAGCGCTGCCTCGTATCGACGTAAGCCTCTCGGGCAACAAGCATTCAGCTGCCTTTTCGTATTTATCTTCTCAATACACCTCCCTCCTACATGCGTGTTCATCCGCGTGTTGCGAGCCTGAAATTTTGGCGAACGTCTGGCTTCCCATGAGCATCCACGTTTTGTTTGCGCACGACACAGTCCTTCAACATGTTCGATTACTTGTTGGACCGCTCAGCTCAACATCAAAAATCTCCACTTGCACCAAGTGGACTAAACAAGAGCATGAAATCCGCCACATGGTCGACCACCGAGCAATCGGCCTTCTGAACCAATCTGCCGGATTCTTACTCTGGAGGAGAGCCAGACATGTGGAATGCTCAAATCTTTCTTCTTCAAGTGTTGCTCATGCGGAATGCACACCTCCTCCTTTGCTGACGTGATGCCAACGGTGGTCCACTGAGGAGCCATCACCTGTCGCGACACCGCCCGAGCAATCAATGTCATCGGACAGGCTGTTCAGGTTATGAAGTCCTGCTCGTCGGCATAACTTATGTTCAAAACCTGAAACTCGATTGCGATCCACACGTGGCGAAGGAACGCGCGAAATGCTTGTGTTGAAGCGCGGTTATGAACCCAGCTATGGTCACCAGATTGGCTGCTTGACCCCTCTGGATTGCTCACGGAACAGCGACGGAATTGTCATAGTGGGGATCTCATCATCGATTCCTGGTCTGGGCCTCGTCGGACCAGCCCAGGCAATTGCATGTGACCGCACATTTGAGCGCTGTGAATGATGGTAGCAGCGTCGAAGTGTGGTTCAGCGCGCCGAACAACGACGCAATCCCCAGCATTGCGAAGTCAGCATCAACAAATCTGTTGTAGGATCCAGCACCGAAACATCTCGGCGGCCGCGCAGTTTCGTAGACCAATGCCTGCAACTCCACGGGGTGCTCCAATGAGACTGAGCAGTAGTATTCATCTTGTGGTGCTACCACATTCCTCGGCAGTGGTCTCGACTTGAACTGCCGGTCGACGTCGCAGCTGAACAAGTGGCGACAGGTTTGTCGAGCAACTTTGCTCAAGATAGAAATGACCACCTCGAATCGAAGAATTGATCGCTACTTGTCGTTCCAACCAGAAGTTGATTCCAACGGTATCCTGTTATCTCTTCGCATCAAGCGTTGTCGTCGATGATCTGAAGCAGAGCGTGCGTATGTGGACAAGGATACCCAAGTCATGTCCATGTATACAACGATGAAAGTGCTCCACAATACACGTGGTCACTATTCAACGGTAGAGAGTGTGCGATTCTGATTCTGATGCACGGTGGGCTCGGTGAGGTGGCCAGCTCAGAATCTGAGTCGACCCTGAAGTACTTAGTATCCAGCACCATACAGTGCTCAGTTCGACATTTGGTAGCGGGAGAGAGCCCATTTGAGACGTGGTGGGTTCGGCAGATTTCCGATCGCATTTGGATCGATCGTTGCTCAACCTAAAGCGACGCGACAACAATGAACAACGCTGCGCGTGTGTGCTATGCCATCATCTTTGTCGTCGTGGCTCTCGCTCCGTGCGCTACGGTACCTTCGCGTGTCTTGAGCTTCTTAATGGCCGTATCCATCGTGTATATCGCAGCGCGGTTGTCTTTTGAGACCCTGCTTCAGCGCAATCCCTCCCTGCTCGGCAGTGGCCACAGCCAGCAGATCCAAGTCGACACGTCTTGTGGCGAAGAAGACAACACCACTGGATCGCTATTGCTCCTTGCTCTCATTGGAGGACCCTGCATTGTTTGGTTCAAGATAGGGACCGATGTTTCGGACCTGTTCATCTCGGAGGTACAAGCGTTGGTCGGCGTGTACGGCTTCATGGCCGCGTTTGGTCCTCTTGTGTTCGATCTTGTGGGCTACGATCCTGCTCGTGTGCCGAGGCGGAACATCGGTATTCCGTGCTGGGGCCACTGGCAAATCCAGCGATCTCCGATTTGGCTGTCGCTGCTGCTAACGTCGACAATGCTTGCAGTTGCGTGGGTGTGGATGAGACACAACGCGCTGAACCATCTCTTCGGTGCTGCTATCACGATTCAAGTCGCTCAAATGTACGGCCACAACCCAGTTTTCTTCATGGTGCCGGCGCTCATCCCGTGTTTCGCTCCCGAAGATTCTCTCGACAAGAGGCGCTTCGATGAAGTCACAATGATAAAGTTTTCATCGGCATTCGGTGAACCACCCGTCGTGATGGAGCTGACGGATCTGATGATCATCGCCGGACTCATCAGCGTAGTCCTGCACAAGGATTTCTGGGACGCACGACAGCGCAACGAGCAGCCTGAGCGCCAACCGTTCAAGAAGCCGTTGTTCCACACTGCCCTCGTCGTCTTTGTTGTCGCGTTTGGTGTCTCTCATTTGATTGAGTTTGAGGCACCGTGGTCACCATTGAAGGTCACAGGATTCGGCATCGCTGGTGCGATCGCGGCGAAAGTGGTTTTGCGCGGAGACCTTCGGCCGTTGATCGATTTCATCAAGCAGAGCACGGCAACTGATCGAGATATCCAAGCAACTAGTGAGGGGGGCAAGGTGAAATAAATAGAGCATTGTGTCGTATCTTGCTGAGCGCAACTTTACTGTTCTCGCGACAACGCGGTTGTTGGGATCTGAGGAGTCGCAGTTGCTACAGGTGTATGATACACGAGCAAATCCATTTCGCACCAAGCGCAATGAGCAACATGGAATATTGCCACGCGCCAGGCAGAGAAGAGTCTCGCGCGATTACGCCTGCTGACTCGGCCATCTTGGACGAGATCCGTTGTCTTCGAGACACAGACATTCGCCGTGTCTACGCGGGTGCGAACGAGGTGCTGTGATCGCATCTCGTACCAACGCACCAGGACAAGTCTCGTCGAGTATCTACCAGGGGGGCAATAGTACGTTCGTCTATGGTTGGTCCAATTTTTCCACCATGTGTGGATCACTGAGCTCCAAGGTTGCTCGTGCTTCACAGGCTTCGCCCAGCGAAGGCCAGCGCTCTTGCCTCACTGTTGGCGTTGGCGGCGTCGACTCGGACGACAAAGTACCTGGATGTGAAGGCATGTGGAGGGATATGGAAGACGTGAAGCATTCACCCCAGGATGTCGGCAGTGATCGAATTGGGACGCGCCGATGCATTCGTGCCGCTCGTGTGCCTGTTACTGCTGTGCTTGGTCCGAGGAAACATCACTGCAAATTGCGCTTGGCGCTGCTGTCGGCTCCACCTCCATACTGCAATGCCCGATGTGCTGGAACTCGTTGTGGCTCGTTTTCCGTCTCAAAACTCGCAAAGCTCTTGGTTTAAGGTCGACACAAGATTTGACGGAGTTGACCTGATTGTCGCCGTACCATGCTCATTGTTTGGCTTCGTCACACGTCGTCGGCCGCAATGCCATTCTGATCTTCGCTCCCAGACTATCGCATACTGGGGCATGCTGACTACACCTTCACGTTGTGAACTGAAGCATGCTACGTCGCCGTCTTCCGTCGTCATCGATCTTACTCCGCATGCGCTGGTGCCGTCGAATTTGCTGACTTTGCTGATGGCCAGGTCCATTGTGCGCATCTTGGCCGAGTTGTCGATGAAGTCGCTGTTCCAACGCAAGGCTGACTTGCTCAGTATCGAAACCGACTCAACACAAGCATGGACAGCGAACGGCGACTGCGATCGCGTGGTTGTGGGTGAAGCACAAAGCCCTGAATCATCTCTTCGGAGCTGTCATCACGATTCAACTCTTCCGAATGCTTGGTCACAGCGAAATGGCCTCATATGTGGCGGTGGTCATCGTGATGCTGTGTTCACGCAAGGATACGGCGCCCAACACGCATATGCATTGATGACGTTCCCGTCGGCGACCGGTGAGTCATCCGCTGCCATTTTCTTGCTGAAATGATTGCAGCGATGCAGCACGCCGAAATCATGGACGCTCATCAGCGACACGAGCACCTGAGCGAGGCGCGTTCCAGAAGCCGCGATTCCAGGCAGGCCTGGTCGCCTTCATCATCGCTTTCGGTGTCGCAACAGTTCAACTCGTTCATGTTCCAGGGGTCACAGCGGTACGCTATGGCCACAACAGGTTGAGCCATTATTGGCGCTGTGGGTATTCGACACTGTGTGGTGCTTGACAGTGGCGTCTGCTGCCTCGTACGCCAACTTGCGAGCTACCGCGCAGCGCGGACACAATGTCACAAAGCACGCCTGGCAGGACGAGAGTTGTTTGAATGGTCCGTGGGTCTTGCTGTCGCACGTTTCACAGCGCGACGTGCTTTCGGCGACGACGGGGTTGGCGATGCTCGAGCGGATGAGGAAGGCGAGTTTCTTGTTCTCAGCGCACCGTGTCGTGCGCCACATTCCGAGCAAGTCATCTGAGACCTTGGCTAGCAGCATCGACTCGGGGCCGATTGTGGGACCACCCAGCTGCATGTGCATGTACACTTCCACGGCGTCGTCCGCAAGCTGGCGGTAGATCATGCACATGTTGACGCGCAATCGCAACAGGCCGTGGTCGCGCAGATCTGGGCAGTCTGGAAGCTCAAGGAACCGCTCCAGTTGGTAGCCGATACGCGTGATTGCGCCGTCGCGACGCGGAGACCAGTTGATAATGCCGGTTCCGGCAAGTATGACGCTGTCCCGCGGCCACGCGAACAAGTTGATGCTCGCCGGGTTTTCTTTGATCACCCATTTGACGCCAAGAAATCGGAACGGATCGTCGTCGGTCGGGCCTTGGATCTCCAGTAGAATCTCGCTGTGCGCCATGTCGTCTTCCATGTATGCCGAGCGCACACGCACGGCGGCCGAGTCATTCGCCTTCATGGCATACACTGCGTCTTCGATCGTACCGGGCAATGTGCCTACCATAAGCAGCGGTGTGTGCCACTGGTGCTCATGGTGGCTGCCTGCCGCCCAAGTTACGTCCTTGTAGACCTTGAGAGTCTTCCGCTGCATCACTTTCTTCCATCGCTCCTTGCTGACCTTGCGGTGTTGGGACAGCACAAATCGATCGTATTCGAGTAGCGTGGTGTCCAAGAGGTTTGCGGGCAGTCGATTCAAACTCGACGATCTCCTCGGGCGTGAAGTCGAGCGACGCAAAGACGTCGTCGACCGCCGGAAACCTCATAGAAGCCAAGGTGCGCCGCGTAGCAGCGACTTTGATGGCTGATGAGCGAGTTCCATTTAGGAGAGCTGGCCTCCTATGCCTCAAGCTTAGCCTAACTGCACACGTCCCATCTCTACATATTTAGCGCAACAATTGGCGCTGCCAGCGCAGCCACTGCATGCGCGCAATCCTCACGGATGCTGCATATGCTTTACCATCGTCACTGCGCGAAAAGCCATCTCGGAACGAATACGACAACGTGCACTGGTTATATGCGTCTGTCTACAGCCTTCACTCGAGTCCTCTTCGTCCAGTGAGCCATCGGTGTACCATTGTGGTGGCTGGAGATGGAGGTGACGATTCCAGCATGGACGTTACTGGCGAACACCACCGCGCCATCGCCAAGCCCACGAAAGACGTGCTTCTTGGCGGTGTCGCTCTTTTCTTGGTCATTCGTCGTAGACCCCGGCGAAGATAACAACTGCGTCGTCTGGGTTCTTGACGTGGTGGCAACCCTTTAATCGATCTGTGAGACTGCGTCCATCAATGTGTTCTTCTCTCGCCATGTCCACCGCAATGGCGTGAGTGCCACGTTCAAAGCAGTCGCGGCAGAATGTCACTATGTGGTGCTTTACGGTCTTGTCCGCTGCTTCGTACACCAGCCTGCGACCCACTGCGCAGCACGAGCATAAAGCCCAAAGCACGCCTGACAAGATGTCAGATGCTTGAATGCTCCGTGGGTCTTCGACGACGTTGCTGGTAAGTTGGCGATAGATCGGGTCGTCTTCGGACCTTAATTCTCTGACTGTGCTCCATGTCATCGTCCATGTATGCCGAGCGCACACGCACGGCGGTAGAGTTGCTAGCCATTACAGCGTGTCCGACGCCTTGCATTGTCCCAGGCAATGTGCTCACCATAAGCAGCGGCGTGTGCCATTGGTGCTCGTGGCTGCTGCCTGTCGTCTAGGTTACGCCTTGCGAACCTTCAGATCTCCTCGTTGCATCACTTTCTTCCATCGCTCCTTGCTCGCCTTGCGGTGCTGGGACAGCACAAATCGATCGTATTCGAGCAGCGTGTTGCCCAAGAGACTGCGTGCAGTCACCTCGAAGCAAGCGCACAGGAAGGGCGGCGACGATTCTCGTGGTCCCTGGCAGTGAGATGCACGATGCCCATCGCTACTCCCAAACCCACTGTGCAAGTTTAGCCTCGACCCAGCTCCCGTCGATACTTTTGGCGCCACACCGTCGGTATCGAGGGCAGCTACTGCGTGCGTTCAATGCTCACGCATGGTCCAGTTGGCACAACGCGCTACTGCACTCGAAGTCATGATAGCGGTGATGGCAAACGATAAACTGCTTACGTGCGTCTGTCAGTCGTCACTGTAGCGAGCGCCAATCCTCTTCATCAAACGCGTTCTATACGACAGTGGCAACCGGAGACGGACGTAGCAAGTCAAGTGCGGGCGCTGCTGCGATCAACCAACGTGGGTCGCCACAGCCACGAAAGACATGCTTTTTGGCGGTGTCGCCGTGTACTTGGTCATTCCTCGCAGACCCCGGCAAAGACAACTGTTCCGTCAGTGTTGGTGGTCGTTCTTGACCTGGAGACTTGATCACCCCGCTTGCCACTGCTGCTCGCGATAGCATTGGCGTGAATGCCACGTTCAAAGCAGTCGCGACGGAACGTCACCATGTGGTGCTTCACGATCGTGTGCGCTGCCTCATACGCCAGCTTGCGACCCACTGCGCAGCGCGAACACAACGCCATAAAGCACGCCTGGAAGGATGTCAGGTGCGTGAATGGG
>NSDO01000359.1:18856-79453 GCA_002286825.1 Lagenidium giganteum
TTATCAAAGGAGTTAACTAGATCTCCGACAACTAACCTGCTTCTGCCTCGTCGAAGTATCCGCGGCAGAAGACCCCAACAGAACGCGTCGCTGAAGACAAGTCCATCGAACGCGTTCACCAAGCAGCAACAGCAGCGAGTGCTTCCACGGCAAGACCCACGCGTGGATTGTGAAGACCGAACGCTTTTCGCGGTCTGGGTACACAGTGTGAAGTCAAGAGAAGAAGCAAGCAGAACGAGGCACCCCCCTCAGGCAGCCGCGAACCTTGTGACGCGGAGAAGCGCGATCTGAAGACCCGCTTCGTCACATGTTCGATACTCCATACCGACCAATCGAAGCCCATCGGGAAGGCAAGAACGTATTGCGAGGAGTGCTCCAGCGAAAAATGCCGTATCTACTTGTGCGACCGAATCCGAAGCACAAACAAAGGGAAAAAAACACGTGACGTGCTTTCAGATCTGGCACCAACGTTGGCAGAATGGCACCAAGCGCGATGACGGCCGGAAGATTCAAATGCGAGGTGCCAATGCCAAGGCCAGATCTGAGTCCGTGGTAGAGTCGTTTGTTAGTTTGCTTACAGGCGCATCATCTAGTGCTTCCACGCAGTACTAAACAAATACGCAACTTCCTCTCTTCACTCCATCACGCGGTTGTTCACCTTAGATTTTGTATTGGTATCACCAAGTTGACAGTATGGCCAAGTGCACATGCTCCAGCCAGCATATTCTGTTATGGCGTGGGACACACGACATGCGGCCAGGTCAGCCAGCTCACAGTCGGTCACAGAACATGTTGGCTGGAGTATGGTCAAGTGCACATACTCCAGCCAGCATATTCTGTTATGGCAGCCTGGGTTGGCAATGCCGCACATCACACAAACATCCTGAAGCCTCTTGGTGGTAGTATGTGCAATCGACCTTCAAAACGTAGGGGGAGTCACAGCTGGGGAACACCGCTGGTGACGGATGGCGCGCGTCTGCGCCGTGCATCAGGCATACACAAGCCCATACAAACGACCACATGGCGGATTTCTCTGACGATGAGGACCGTCGACTGGTGCAGTTGGTGCGGGCGCTAGAAGCGGACGGAGTGGCAAGCATTCAGTGGAAGGAAGTTGCGTGACGACTGAAGTTGAAGCACAAAACACCAGAACAATTGCGTATGCGCATCAATAACCTTAAGCAGTGCTTTGGAAAAAAGTTGCGCGATTTCCATCTTGGTTCTTCGTGAAGCCGGCGCCCAAACCGCGCTACAGGAAGCGGCACTCTTTAGACGCAACGCGCGTGACGTTGGTGACGCCAACATTGACAGCTTCAACAGATAGCACGCCAGCCACAAGTGTGGAACAGTCAGTGCCGTCGCAAGTTCACTCTGGTGTTAGTCCACAGCCATTAGTCGGGTCAACACGTCCCGCTGCGCCGTTACCCATTCATCACTCACGACGTTTGTGTCTAGCGGACGACGACGTGCAAATTATCGAGGTGTGACCCCCACCTAGCTATCCGTGTACGTCGCAGGCGAGGTTGGCAATCGTCCACGGCTGCTACTGGAAGGATTTGCCAGTCGCAGATGCTGATCCGCGCCAGCATGCTTTCCGGGAAAGCAAATTCGAGCTGGACAGTATCTTGGAGTACTGTCCATTCCAGAGTAAGTACTGTGTGCTGTGGGCTGATGGCAGCGTGACATGGGAACCCGAGTGGTCCCTCGGCGAGGACGGTCATCACACCGAATGTGAAATGGTCAAAGCATGGAAATACTCGAACAAGAAACGCTTCTGCGACTTTCTCAAGTCGAAGTACGTCGCGGCATTCCGCAAGGCGTTCCAAATGCTGTCTCCGACGCTGCTGTCGAAGCCTTCCAGCGTGGTTCAACAACGAGTATGGGCGAAGGTGTGACACCTCGCCAACTTATGGCCTTCGCGAACAAGTTGGAGTTCGAGCCACGAAAGCTCAAGAAGCTCCACAACCTTCATAACACCGTCTACCACGGTATGAAGGCGACTGAACACTGCTGTATTCGAGCCGCAGTCTACATTATCAGAGGTCGCGGGCAAGTTGACGACGAAGGTTGCGTTGATCACGGTATTTCTCGTGGCGGTAGAAGATGCGCAGGGCATGCCGAAGCAATGGTAAAGTCTGGTAAATGCTACCTATCAGGCGATGCAGACGGGTGGCACAAAGGTAAGTCGGATTGGTATGACAGAATCTCATCCATTTGGAAGGTGAAGCTAGAATAAGCCTATGAATCCAATTTCTGGCAGGTTCAAAAGTGCATCGTCCGAGTCCAGTGATAAAGCGGGTCCAACATGCCTTGGTCTACCGACTCGGCGATTAGGACAACGATGTCCAATCCCAAACTGTCACTGGTTGCGCTGAAGTCTGGATTCGTGACAAAGTCTGGATTCCAGCACCAAGCACGTTTGCGGCAACATCCGATTCCGAGCATAGAGAGTTGACATGCCCGTTCCTCGCTTCACGCACACCTCCTCTTCGTCGCCGACCTCTACAGCTTCGCTTGTTGTTTTCGTTCTACCGTGATTGTGGCGCGCGGTCCAAGCATGTTTGCGCGACCTGTTCACCATTCTTCGCTCTTCCAATTTGACGCCATTACGTGGAAGGATGAGAAAGCGAAGGGAAGTGTACAAATGCACAAAAACCCGTACGTGAAGAAGCGATATTCACAAGTTCGAGAGTCGACGCGGATTCTCCAACTGTGACTTGGCATTTGCAGACACTTCCCGAGATAGGTTTTCACCATTCTCAACTCCTCCATACCAGCCCTTCTCGCTATTGCGGTCACTCGCGTGCCAATCAACTTATCATTGATCTCGAATCGATGCAGTCGATGCGCCGTGAGCATCTCGAGCATCTTGGAGGGGGGCTACCAACACTGTCGCCAACAGTGTTTAGTCTGGGATTCCGTCAAGAATGAAATCAAGCCGAGTACGCGCGGTAAAGGTTAGTTGTATTTGGTGTCGCTTAATGATAGCTTCTGACCTTCGTTGCACAAATCTACAAGGCCTTGGAGTAGTCGAAAACTTGCTCATGCGGTTGATGGAGGTGACTCGCGCAAGATGCAGCAATTCGTCAAGCAAGGATCCAATCGAGAGTTGAACTTGCTGCGTGCATACGTCTTTATTATCTTGTTGAAAGTTTCACACGGGTTGCTGGTTGTCGCCATTCCAGATCGGGTGTGGAAGCACTGCCACCGCCAGACTTCCGAGTCAACCCATTGCTTCTGGAAATACTCGGCAAGAGCTCCCAGGTGCGGATTGACATTCCATCGGGCAATCGCTTCTGTTGGTTGGGTTCTGAAATCTTCTTCGTTGTTCGCGTAGTGCATTTTATAGATGTGTTGCAGCACACTCTTCATAGCTGGGTCATTGCCTGGGGGCCGCTTCCGAACATTCTGGAGAACATGAAAGTAGTACGTGAGGTATGTGCCGACGTGATTGAAGACTTCTTTGAAAGCGTTCAGCTGTTCGCGATCGGCGTCACCCATGCAGTATCGTACGATGAGCGTCTTTCCGGTAAGAATTCCAAACTGCCGTTTGATCATAAAAAACGCGTTCTCGATTTTCGCTTGCGTTTGCTGTGACGCCACAATGAATGCAACAGGGAAGAACGATCGTGTGACGTCGCTAATCCCAGCCACAAACACGGGGTATGCGCACTTGTTGGTCTTGTAAGTTGCGTCAAAGTGCAGCACAAAGGTAAGCATCGCGCTCAAGTATCTTGATGAGGTATGGTGTCGAAATGCCAACAATGAATGGGTCCGCGTCGCTACCGTCCCCAATATCAGGGTAGCCGTCGACCGTTTCGGCGAATCCAAATGTAAACACCGTGATTTCATCGCCGTCACCACTGTATCTGGCAGCGTGAAGCTTCTCTACGATATCTTCGTGCTTATCTGATTTGCCATGAGCTTGGTTTCGCGCATATGCAGTGCACTTCTTCAAGTTGGTCGCATACGCAGCAAGCGAACCAAGTGCATCCAAGGCCTTGTCGTGGTTTTCTTCGCCCTTCAATTTGGCAACATGCGTCCAGTCGTCTCAAACATTGCTTCGATTTGCTCGCTACGTCTCCCCGTTCAAATTCGGATATGATGACTGATTTCGTTGCCACTCTCGAATTCGTTGCTTCTCTCTTCATAGCCATTCAAAAGGAGCGGTCAGCACGCAAGGGAACAAAGTTCAGCCCGAGTGTTGTCTCGTTTGATAAGTGGACGCAACGGTTGAGGCATTTCAACATCATGGTTGGTGGTTATTACCGTGGGCGATATTTGCTTTTCACAGTTGCTTTCAGGTTGAGGTTTAAGGTGGTCTCGTGTCATTGGTGATAAATCACATATTGTTGCACGCAGCGTGCCATCCTGTTTTGGTTACCGATGTGTAGTATATTTTTTGGCCTTGGCTGGCCACGGTTCGAGCTGGTGAACCGCTGCGTGCGGGTCTTTCGCACCAAGCGGGCATCGGGCGACCACAGGTCTTGGCTCGAGCGAGACCGATTCACGGACAGGCACCAGCATCCAGCTCCCACGATGTGGAACATCTGCCGCCGCGTTGCGCTGCAGCAGCTCAAGCGCCATGCATCGCCAGCACAGCACGCTCTCAGTGCGTGGTCCAGCGTGCCATTCCGGGCCACGTTCGCCAACATCGCCGGTGTGGAGCTCGAACAGCTGACCACGAGCACGCGCCGCGACTTGGTCACGGACTTGGGCGAGAAGAAGCTGAGCGAGGTGCGCTTGGCGCTGAGCAAGGAGTTCGTCGACCTCACTGCCAAGGAAGACGTGCCCAGCCACGATGTCAAGCAGCTGTTCACTGCCGCCGTGAAGACCAATTGTCCATCGCTGATGCTCAGCGCGTTCCACTTCCTCGAAGAGCGGGCGCCCGAGGCACTCGACTTCGTCATGTACGGCGAGGTATACCGCGTGCTGAGTCGTGATCATGACAGCGAGAAGATGCTGGCTATCTACGAGAAGGCGCGTCCGCGCTTTGAAGAGCGTGGGCCGTGCCCAGAGCTCATCTACCGCTTCGGCATCGTCGGAAAGCTCGAGGCCAACGACTTGGAAGGAGCGCAAGCCGTGTGGGAAGAGATGTTGGACGCCGTGGTTGATCCACCAAACGAGGTGTCTTCGCGATTGATGCTGGCACTGGCGCGTGGCGGCAAGACCGCCGACGTGGAGCGCCTGTACGAGATCGTGGATCCGCAGGTGGGCACGTGGCACGAGACCGCCATCGACCGCGTCATCCTCAGTCTCGGTATCTGCAAGCAGCCAGAGAAGGCGTTCGAGTTCTACTGCAACTCGAGCATGAAGCTCAGCAGCTCGACGCTCATCACGCTGCTCAGTGTCTGCCGCAACAATGCGTGCGACCGCCAGGCGGCCGACATCTTGGCCAACCGCAAGCGCTTCAACCTGGTGCTTGACTCGCGCGCATACAATGCTATCCTCGAGACGCTCGAATTCCTCGGTCGCCCGGAAGAGCTGTCAGAGCTGCTGGACGAAATGCGCGAGAATGGCGTCAAGTTCGACGTCAAGACGAAGATGATCATCCAGCGCAACCAGGCACACATGCAGGGCACGGCGTACGAGAACTTGGCCAAGCCAGCGTCGATCCGCGCGGGCAACAAGAAGCAGAAAAAGACGTCGGCCGCTGCGGAAGCACTGCCACAACTGCGCCAGTTGTTGGAAAGCCAGCAGCACGCGGAGGCCGCGGCACTGGTCGACTCGCTTCGCGCGCCATCGGATGGCTCGCAGAGTCCTCGTATCCTTCCTGGATCTGTGGCGCGCGAGGCTGCGCTGGCGTACATGCACAACGGTGAACACGACAAGGTGGCCGAGCTGGTGCAGCAGTTTTCCACCGAGAAGGGCAAGGTGGCGTCGGCATTGGCCGAGATCATCACGTTCTACCTCCCATCGGGCAAGAACCCAGGCGACGAAAAGCTGGCGTATCAAGCCATGAAGGCACAGCAGTTCCAGGGCGGCTATATCTTCCACATCGACGACGCGCTCTCGCTGTTCCGCAAACACCGCGACTCGGCTGCTGCCGCTACGTTGCTCGACCAGGTCATGCGCGTGCATGCCGAGGGCAAGAACGGCGACGCCGATGCCAAGGGCAAGCGCGTCTACTCTTACAACTTCGGACGCGTCGTTAGTCGTGCACTACAAATCCTGGCCGAGAACGGCGAGCAGGACCAGCTCGAAGCCGCGTTTGACACGATGACTGAGCTTGGATTCACCATGACGCCAGCCAGTTACGCCATGGTATTCAGCGCCATGCGCGAAGTCAACGTCAAGCAACTCAATGCCGCCAAAAAGTCCAACGCCAAGGTGAGCGCGCCGCTCTTCAGCGCCGATGACTTCGACCGCGTGTGGAAAGACATGCAGAAGCGCAACGTCGAGATGACCAAGTCGGTTCTTGGCCATATCTGCGTGCCGCTGGCTGAGGGCTCCAAGCGCCAGCGCCTGGAGCTGCTGGAGGCGTTCGAACAGGTGCAGAAGCGCAAGGACGACGACTACCGCCTGCCTGCCATTTGCTACACGGCGTTGATCGAGTGTGCCGCCAAGGACGGTTCGCTCGAAGACGTGCAGCGCTTGTTCGACGAGGCGACCGCAACGGCCGGTCCCAACAACCAGGGCAACATCTCGAAGGACTGGTTCAATACGCTGATTCGCAAGCAGGCCGAAGCTGGCGACGCCGATGCCGCATTCAAGACGTTCATGGCGATGAAGACCAAGTGCGGTGGCTACTCGTACAAGGCGATGATCCTCGCCCTGCGTGCATGCGCCGCCGCTAACGACGTGGATCGCGTCACGATGCTGCTGGAGCTGTTCGAAGAGCGCCAGTTCCGCATGAGCCTCCAGGACGCGTACGACCTCGTGCACGTCGCCAAGGAAGCCAAGTCGGCGACCTTCGCGGCCGAAGTCGTGCGCCTCTTTGAAGTGTCGCACGTCACGTCGACTGACAGCAGCGAGGGCGACAGCACGCGCCATCGCCGCCGGGACCGCCTCATGCTCAAGCGCATGATGACGGTCTACCGCGTGGCCTTGTCCTTGTCGGAGAACAGCGGCGACTGGAAGAAGGCGCTGCACTTCAGCGCCAAGCTCAACCAGCTCCAGGAGGAAGCGGGCGCTGGCCAGGATGAGCGTCATCAGTATTAGGGATGAACGTGTATTAGCTGAAAGATAGACTCCGAGGCGCACCGACGCACATGCCAACACAATACCAACTCAGCGCTTTTGCACACGATATACAGTGCGCTTCAAAAGTATATGAACACCAAAGAATTTGGCGCTGTGGCGTCAGTTTGACCCCGATTGCGATGATTCTTGGACTGCAGTCTTACTTTGGACGTGCAAACATGCTGGCAAGCGCTCGGCATCATCCCCGCCTTCACTGTCGTGATACGGCAAAAACGTCAAATTTGGGACGATGCGTAAGTATATGAACACTCTGTGTTTAATTGAATATCGGATTCCTATGGCGGCTATTCTCGTAATTTGGTAAACCCACGCCATTGCCATGCCTGCGCGGTCATTTTCCCGCGCGCGCGGCGCGCACACAAATCTGGACGATGCCAAGAGCCAAGCACTTGTCCGATGTCGAGAAGGGCAAGATCTTGGCACTGCACAACGACGGTACGTCAATGCGCGAGATCGCGCGTCGTCTTGAGAGGTCGGTGGGATGCATTCACACCTTCTTGCGCAATCCGGAGCGTTTGAACGCTCGCCAGCGACCCGGCAGACCCGTCAAACTGACCAAGCGCGACGTCAGGCGCATCTTTCGATGCGCGCTACACAAGCACATGTCGGCCAAAACGACTGCTGCTTCGCTTCAAACAAAAGTATCGGCATCCACTGTCCTCCGTGAGCTGTCGTCGGCCAAGTATGTCAAGTATGCGAAGAGAAAATCAGCCCCGGCGATCAAGATGCATCACCGGAAAGCCCGAATCGCGTTTGCGACGCGGCATTTGCGATCGAATGCCGTCTGGGACCGGGTTATCTTCTCCGATGAGAAGAAATTCAACCTTSACGGCCCAGACGGCTTTCGTTACTACTGGAGGGACCTCCGGCGTGAGCCCGAAATCCACTCTCGGCGTGTAMGTGGTGGTGGTAGCGTGATGGTGTGGGGCGCCATGACGAAATCGGGTCTGTCAACGCTCGCTATCCTCARGGGGAAGCAAAACGCTACCACGTACTGCTCCACAWTGACCCRGTTTCTGTTTCCGTTCTTGCAAAACCACCAGGCGCAAATCGGCTCCGACGACGTCATTTTCCAGCMGGATAACGCTTCGATACACGTTTCGCGTGAAACCAAGGCGTTTTKTCGTGCTCACAACATCGACGTCATGTCGTGGCCGAGCAAAAGCCCGGATCTCAATCCGATTGAGAATGTTTGGGGGCTTTTGACGCGCCACGTGTATGCTGGGGGACGTCAGGTCGATTCGGTAGACGAACGCAAGCGGCAGATTGAGCTATCGTGGTCCCAGATTTCAACAAACTACTTGGCCGAGCTCGTCGCAAGCATGCCTACCCGAATGGCGTCCGTAATCCTCCGCAACGGCAAGGAAACGGACTACTAGGAATTAAACACAGAGTGTTCATATACTTATGCATCGTCCCAAATTTGACGTTTTTGCCGTATCACGACAGTGAAGGCGGGGATGATGCCGAGCGCTTGCCAGCATGTTGGCACGTCCAAAGTAAGTCTGCAGTCCAAGAACCATCGCAATCGGGGTCAAACTGACGCCACAGCGCCAAATTCTTTGGTGTTCATATACTTTTGAAGCGCACTGTACAGTAGGTATTCTCGGAATGTGGAACATCGAATAGATATTGTATTTTCACAACGTCTCCTCAACGAAGTTCTACTAAAAAGATATCTATTCACCCCATGGTGGATAGAGAAACTAAATATATCTGGAATGCAAAATACTCCTGCTTGCGTGGTGATGTTGTTCGAAAGTTGCACGAACGCCGCCGTTCGACGTGGTGTGGTTGAACCAGGATGGAACAACGTCTTGAACAGCCAGCGGAGATGACACCGTCCGAGGACGATGACGTCCGTGAGCGCTTGCTCCCCATCCGATCGGCTGCTACCAGCCCGTCGAATGCTGCGCATGAAGATGCAAAAGGATGCGGCTCCGATGACGAGTTCTCTCACGAGGAACTGATGCACTCGATCGGGTCGTTCTCAGCGGTCGTTTTGCCGGTGACCATCACGATGTTGCTTGCCAGGTGGGAGCGTCATGCAGCTTGATGGATCTGTCAAGCATGTCACCCGGGAAAGATGTGTAACGTGATACGATGCGTGATGTGCTGCTCATGATCATCAGTGTCGCCTCGTTGAACATCCTGGATCCTGACACGGCGGCTGCTCTTGCCAAGTGAGTTTTGATTTTGTGACCACGAAGCTCGCGGACGCTGACAACATTGATGGTGTGGCAGTGCGTATTTGGTTTATTCACCGGACGAGTCTGATGCATCGGCTTCGGATGGAACGAAGCTGGAAGAGGCCGTCATCAACGCACTGGCGATCGTGTCGTTCTTTCTTGTCGCCACGTTCGTCATCGTCTTCTGCTACAAGTACAACTTCACTCGCGTACGTTTTCTGCTGCGTCCACAGTGTAGTGACTTAATGTTACCTGAGAGTCACGTCTTGATGGTGTTGTTCCGCAGATGTTGATCGGCTATATGATGTTTTCGTCAGCCATGTTGCTTGGGCTGTTGGGCGGTCACATGGCAACCGTCGTCATCGGTCAGCTTCACTTAACCGTGGATGTGATCACGATGCTCATGGCCACCTACAACTTTGCTGTGGTCGGCGTTGTTGCCATCTTCTACCAGAAGGGTGTGCCCATGTGGCTCACGCAGGTCTACTTGGTGTTCACGTCCGTCATCATGGCGTGGCAACTTGGTCAGTTCCCTGAGTGGACCACGTGGGCACTCGTGGTGGTCCTCGCATTCTACGACTTGTGTGCTGTTCTGACGCCCTGTGGCCCGTTGAAATGGCTTGTTAACCTCGTCCAGCAGGAAGGTCGCCCCCTGCCAGGTAAGTTGGGTGGGCTGGTCGGTTTGCAGCCATGTCGCTGATGATGGTTGTGGTTTCTCGTTGTCTTTCAGGGTTGCTGTATGAAGCCGAGATCCGACGTGCTCCAACGCCAGGCTCCAGTCGTCCTCCTACAGCCAACCAGGCTGCTCCATCTGGATATGATCCAGTGCCCGCTTCTTCAGGGTCTGCTTCTCCAACTGCCCACCAGCGCCGAACTGTCAGTGCTAACAAGTACTACCAATGTGAGGCGGACATCCCGATGCGCACGGATTCGCGACCGGGAACTTCAGTGACAACGCAAATGCGTGGAACTGTAGCAGGTCCGACAGGGCCGAGCCAGGAGACAGGATCGGGTGCGCGTTTGCGCCAGCGACTCATTGCATTTTACGAGCACCACAATCCATCGGCTATTCATCGTGTCGATCATATTCTTGAGCGATACAAAGGTCGAGAAGATGAACTCTGGCAAGATCTGCATCAAAAGTACTATGAAGACGACGGAGGTGTGTGCACCACCGGATATGCGGCGTTAGTATTATGTGGTTGCTGACTTATCAACGTCGACAGATGACAGCAACACGATCAAGCTTGGCCTCGGGGACTTTGTATTCTACAGTGTTCTCGTGTCACGTGCTGCGCAATTTGACTTTTCCGCCATGATTGCATCGCTGGTAACAGTGCTAATGGTAAGGCATCGTTTGATCGAACCTAGGGGGTCAATGTGTCCTGAAATCCTGTAATGTGGACCAGGGACTTGGAGGAACACTTTTTCTCTTGGGCGTCTACAAGAAGGCACTGCCTGCGTTGCCGATTTCAATTCTTCTCGCCGTTACGGTGTACTTTTGGCTCCGCGGTGTCTTCGTTGAGTTTGCGTCACAATTCCTCGACCTCGGGATCATCGCATAAGTTCGCAGCACTCTTCAGTGTTTTTGATCACAGAAGTATTTGGTATCAAACGTTAGATATACACTTTGTTCTGGATACAAAATTGAACGAACTCGTTCAAGTAATCGAAGCCGAGCAAGTGCAACGCCTCAAGCTCAATCTTGAACGGTATGTCCCCTAAAACCCATCGCTGGACTTCATCTGAAAAGTCCGAATGCGCCTGTGACCCTTCAACCACTGATCAGTTAACTCTTGGTAACCTGATAAATTCGGCGACAACCTTGCCTGAACGAATGGAGACATCGCGATCGAGGCAGCTGTCGACATGTCCCTTGGAGTTAGTGCTTTCAAGGCGACGTCTGGTAAATCTATTGATGCGATTTGAGATGGTCGCAATCCAATCCACTTCACGTCAACCACTGGTACAACACCACCGTCAATCACCATTTGGTACTACTCCAGGACACAAACCGTACCTGCGTGGACGGATTCCATCGGCATCCTTGCAGATCCGAGTCGGTACTTCAGCTAGGTCAACGAAAGATGAAGACAGGATCGTTTCCGTTCGTCCAGTTCGCGTTTTACCATTATGGAAAGCCCGAAAGGGTTGCAGTCGCAAAGTCCAAACACTGGGATTTGCAGCGATGTTGCCAGTAGCTTCAGAAACCGCCTGCCTCAACCTGTGAGTCGTTGTCTTAATGCGCTTCACGTTCGTGGCCGCACGAACCGTGTGCTCATGTCTGGAAAACCTCGACCTGTTAGAATTATGCATTGAATCCTGTCGAAGAAGTTGTCTTCGCTGCATCCTCGCCAAGTTTCAGTCCATCGCACATGACAAACTATATGTCCAGGTCCTAACCGAAGGCGATTGAAGATGCCTTCATGACTGTGTGAGTTGATTATCTCATGTGAATGACCCAATACCCACTGACCGTCCTTTTCCACCACCAAAATGCACGTTGCTGGGCTAGCACTGAATAGCTGTCAGCATGCAAGAAGCCCGTTCGATTAAGTATGCCTACATTTCGTGTGGTTGGAGCAAGAGTAGAGACGGAGTGATCGCGTTGGCTTCTTCGCTGACGTATTCCACCCAGTGATCGTTTCGCTTCCGGGAAAGCGACCTGAAGTAAGTGTTCCAGGGTCACAGCAACAGGGAGAAGTGATGCCAAACCTTAACCGATAAAGGGCCACAGAAGCTTCCTTTCGTAGCTCCAACAATATTTAAGCTTTCTCGAGGTACTCCCAGGATACTACCAGCATCTTAGAGACCATCATGTCATGCCTCTCGAATGACCACTATCATAAGGGAACTCACCAAGAATTGCGCTGTCTGCTTCGGATTGGGACTTGAAAAATGTGTGCAAATAGTACACCTCACGCTTTATCACGGTGTGAGTAGTTGTCAAAGGCGATTAGTGCGGCGAAGGCACCTGCGTTGCTGTCCTTTGGTCTCGCAGTAGCTCGTACGCAGTTTGCAGCACGAGCCAAACTGCCGTATACTTGCGCGCCCCATGGCGGTTCTGAATGGTGATGTCAAGACTTAGCTCGAGTTGATATCATTCCACTCATATTCATTGCACAGAACCAAGCGAATGAGTCGCGTGCTTCCGCGATGCTCCAGGCGGTGCTCGAGTGCGTTGAACGACATGGCACTCATCTCTCGCTTCAACTGCCGATTGCACACACCCGTTAGCTTATAGCCTTATCAACAAACAGCAATCTTAGCTGCACAAAATTACATACTGCTTCCATGTTCATCAATCGGCCGTCCTTCGAACGACGATACGTCAAGGCCATGTTCACGACACTTCTGCCGACGTAACTCACCGCGAGCAGGCGCAGGAAATGCTCCACGAGCAGCTCAATCTTCTCCATCACCTGCATAACCAGTGTTTACGAATGATGCCACCGTGCCTTGCACGCACAGACAGGATTACTTCACCTGCGAGGATTCCATTGCCATTCCCGCCACACCGCCAGCCGTCCAATGCCAACGCCAAGCAACTTCAACTACTCAATCAAGGAGTGATGGTCTTATTGGTCGGATTTATAGGAACGCACGAGAATGCCTGAGCTTGAAAGCGCTGAAGGAGTGGCCATCGGCTCGTGGAAAGGTCTTGATGGACCGAAGAAAGCACATTTGTTCCATCCAGAACGTATATGACTGGCAACGCGGGTGCCTGCAGCAGAGCATCTCGCACTCTTGATGCGTCGTGACTGCCTGGCTCATCAAGTCGTTCTCGTCGCCACCGTTGTCCATCCAACTTCCCGGAAAGTGCTGGAAGGCGCATTTCGGAGTGGCTGCTGCCTCTTCGATGGAGGACGCACCACTTGTTGCTGTAGCTTCCTTCTTGATCGCCAAATCTGAAAGCGTGATGGGTGAAATGTACGACGCCACGCTGACTGTGGGGTCGGCGAGCTTGCAGAACGGTCCTGTGAGCGAGCTGCACACCTCCTCTTCACCGCTGACATCCATTTCAGTCTGTGTTGACATCGTAATCTGAGGAATCTGGTGAAGAAATGCGAGCACGAGCAGCAGCAACCATCTCAGCGCCGTCATGATTGTCGTCGCTGGGAAGGTGGGCAATTTTTGTTCCAGAGTTCGCAATTATATTGCAATTCAGAACCTCACTCCCATTGGCTAAAGTTATTCACCGGGAAAATGTCCCGAATTGCAGAACCGGTTAAACGAGGGACGTTCGGGACGCAGTGCTCGTTGCCTTCCCCCCGCATCCAAATCCAAAGGGCGAAGAAGACTGAGCAGCTCCACGTCCGGTCACAATGTCGCGCAGATACGATGGACGCACAACCACGTTCTCTCCAGAAGGTGCGCGATCTGAATAAGTTGATGCATTAGGTGCAGTTGTGAGATGGAATCGCTAATGTTTTGTGTGTGCAGGACGCCTGTTCCAGGTTGAGTATGCCATGGAAGCGATCAACAATGCTGGGTCGGCTGTCGGCATCCTTGCCAAGGATGGCATTGTGATTGCTGGTATGTGAATCGTATTTGCCTTTGCCGTCACTCGTATAGAAGGGTAATGACGTTGAGCGTATTGACAGCCGAGAAGAAGACTGTGTCGAAGCTGTTGGCCCCAACCAAGAGCAGCGAGAAGACCATGAAGCTGGATGACCACTTGATCTGTGCAGTTGCAGGCTTGACGGCTGATGCTAACATCCTGGTCAACTATGCGCGTTTGTCGGCGCAGCGTTATGAGCTCGCGTACCAGGAGAAGCAGCCATGCGAACAGTTGGTGCAGAACATTTGCAACTACAAGCAAGCGTACACTCAGTTCGGTGGCCAGCGCCCATTCGGTGTGTCCTTCCTGTACGCTGGTTGGGATCGCCATCACGGATTCCAGCTCTATCACAGTGATCCAAGCGGCAACTATGGCGGATGGAAGGCCACCGCGATCGGAGCTAACAACCGCGCTGCCAAGAGTCTTCTGAAGAACGAATACGAGGACAGCTTGACGGTCGAGACGGCGCTGAAGTTCGCTGTTAAGGTCATGGGTAAGACCATGGACACGACGACGCCAAGCGCCGAGAAGCTGGAGTTCACGACGGTCACGCGTAACGCACAAGGAAAGATCGTGCACCGACAGCTCACGGAGAAGGAAACAGAAGCGTTGCTGAAGGAGGCACATGCAGAAGCAGAGGCAGCTGCGGCGTCGGCCGGTGACATGTAAGCTCACCAGTCGTGTGCGGGCGGACGAGTGACGAAGTGTGCAGGGCACGCGGTCGTGTCTGGAGCGTTCGAGTCAAGTACAATCAACCCGTAACCAATACTACAAACTTGTTTTGGAGGCCGTGCTTAATGTTTGTTGGATGACTGATGGTTCCTAGTGCTGGCATTATGATACGTGAGTGCTGTCTAATGTGTTGCCGACGCGGTTCAGGCCGTCGTTGGCTCCATTGACCACCGAGTCCTGGATCCCTTTGACTTTGTTCTGCGTGTCGTCCTTGAAGTGGTTGAGTTTGTCGAGCTGATCGTCCTTAAAATTGTCCAGCTTCTTGATCTGATCATCTGCAAACTTTTTGATTTTGTTCTCAATACGACGACCGCAACTGGAGAAGTCGATGCCGCAGACCAGGAACGTGAGGATGAACCCGAGTAATCCCACGCAGATGATGAGGATGAACATGTACTTGAAGTTCTTCCAGCAGTACATGCGTTTGACGTCACGGGCCAGATGGTCATACTTCATACTTTCTTGCTTGAGTTTGTCAGTGCGCACGACAAGCAGGTCGATCTTCTCTCCGCGCTCCATTAACTACATTGGTCAACAACAGGCATCAGCATCTCAATCGTGACGTGTGTCTCCATTGTCATGGCCTGCCAATACCTGGTTGATGTTATCGATCATCACCATTTTCACACGCTCCATCTTTTGACGAACCTGCACGCCGAAACAGAATCAGTCAACGTCTATTGAAGCACCACAATGATGTACAGCGCACGTACTTGCGTCAGTGGTGTGTCGACTCGGTAGTTGTCATATTTCTTGACAAGTGTGCCAATTTCGCTGCTGAAGGCCGCCATCGCGTACGCAATCGCTGTCTTTCCTTTGTCTCCGTACTTGGCGACGAACGCATCTTTGAGCTCGACCAGCATCATGAACGCCACGTTTGCTTGCACTGTTTCTTCGGCCATGCACAGATACGTCAGGCCCTTGTCGTTGAGGAAGAAGAAGTTGAATTCGTTGTACGGAGACACGCTCCTCGGCTGGATAGCGCTACCCGCTGCTTCCTGCTCGGCCAGGTGCTTGAGGACGGCGCGTGTGATGGTGGGGAAGTTGCCTGAGCTGGATTGGTCAGCATACTCACAGAGTACGTTCTGCTGGCGGGCGACCAGCGCATACACCAGCGACATCACCGCACGGAGTCTACGCTGCCGTTGTTACTGTCTTTGTCCGCGACTTTCGAGGGCGGGCAACGCTGCGCATGGAGCAGCCCTCGCCGCTGCGTCTGCATTTGCCAGGAGACCTTTCAGGATCACCTTCCCGATCCAGATTTCAGCCAATCGCTGTTGAGAAAAATGGCAACAACAACATTTTTACCCAATAGGAAACAAAAGTGTGGAACAGGTTGATGCTGGCACTGGCATGCTCACGCCCTCATGCTCTTTCGATGCCCGCGCTGCTGTGTCTGTGTGTGTCTAGTCCGAGTCCGAGTCCGAATCGTCACCTAACAAAGCGAATGTGTTCGCAGGCTTCGCCGCGCCCTTGGCAGGCGTCACTGCAGCCTTTGCAGCCACAGCGCCCTTTACTGGAGCAGCAGCAGCAGCTGGCTTGTCCTGTGGTCACAACAACAACACAAAGGAAGTCAGCGATCAGTCACCAACGCATGCGATCAAGTTTCATCACTTGCCTTTGGCGTCTCAGCGCGCTTGCCAGCAGTCTTGGCCTCGGCTTCCTTCTTGCCGGACGACTGGCGTTCCAATGGCTTCGCACCACGCCCACCATCGCGGCCGCGACCAGCAGCGCGATCACCTCGGCCACGGTCACCACGGCCAGCACCACGTCCACCAGCGCCACCACGTGGAACGGCATCATCGTGGCTGTTCTTTCGCTGGAGCTCGCCCGACTGCACGCGCTCGAGCTTCTTGTCATTGGCGATCTTCTTCTCATTCGCGAGCTTCTTCTCATTGGCGAGCTTCTTCTCTTCCTTTTCGCGGGCCTCGCGCTCCTTGCGTTCCTGCTCGCGCTGCCTCTGTCGCTCCAAGAACGCAGCCTCATCACGTGGCTTGGCGTCTCCAAACGGATTGGTCTTTGGAGCCTTAGTAGCCGTGTCCGAATCGTTCGAGACTGAACGTGGGAGGATAGTGATTCTTGGGCGCTCACGTGGTGCATCGCGGTCAGAACGACTACAGTCAAGCATGCGCCCAGCACATAACAATCAGTCACGTCTGCACCATCCACCTGTCTATGATCATGCACCGGGTGTCGTACCGGCGGTCGTAGTCATCGCCACCGCGACGTTCGGTGAAGAAGTTGTTCTGGCGTGGTTTGCGGTCACGCTCGCGCTCGACAGCAACGTCGATCTTGACGCGGCGTCCGCCCACCGTGTGGCCATCGAGCTCCAGTGCGTGCAGCAGCGCCTCGCGACTGCGGAACTCAACGTAGGCAAAGCCCTTAGGCAACTGTGTTCTCTGGTCAATTGGGCAACGAATGTCCTCAATCGAATCGTGGTCACCGAAAAAGTTCGCAACTTCGAGCTCGACAATGTCGAACGGCAAGTTGCCAACATAAACCTGCAGCATCTTCCGAGTGAGTTCCCCGATCCAAACGAGTTCATCTCGGCGCTGCCACTGACCTTGTAAGGTGGCTGGTCAGGCACTGGGTTGCGTAGACGCTCCTCGCGGCCGTAATCGCGGTCGCGGTCATCACGGCGGTAATCGCCACGGTCACGGTCATCGCGACGGTAGTCACCACGGTCGCGGTCATCGCGGCGGTAGCCGCCACGGTCATCACGGCGTCCATCGCGTCCGTGTTCATCTGCCAAGCACACACGTATGAGCAAGTTGCCGCCGCACACTCGTGTACGCTGGGCTTGGCAAACCTGAGCGGCGACGTTGACGGTAGTCATCACGCGGCTGATGGCGAGGCGCGTCTTCCTCTGGGTATGGTTCTTCGTTCACACTGGCAACACAACAGTCGGACGGCATCAGCATCAAGTGTCGAAGCCATCTCGCACGTCATCCACATCACACGCAACGTACGGTACTGGCGGGATCACCGGCGCGATCGGCTCCATGTCGAGGTCCTCGTCGGCCCAGGACGTCGAGCCTTTCTCGGAGAATGGATTGGCGAAGCTGGTCATGGCTGTCGCGTGCGTGTGTCGGTCGCGGGGTCGGCGGCGCTGTGCTGTGTCGCTCGGGCTCGGCTTGTGCGCGGCGTGCGGCGGTGGGTCAGGCACGCGGTGGGCTGGGCTGTCAAAATCCTCGCGTCAACAGGTGGCACGGCCTAACAGATCCGGCGTTATGGAACATTCTAACAGTGATCCCTCAACTACACGGACCACGCCGACCATCACACCCCTTCTTCTCGCGGTTAGGACATCAAGCCATGCAACTCATGGCGCCGATGACGATGAAGAACAAGGCAACGAAAATGAACCACACCACGCAGCACACGACGCGTCAAGCAGCAATGCGATCGATGAACAGACGTGTTTGGGTGTGTGCATACATGGAGCAACGCCATTTCTCACAACCTCCGCGCCATTTGGTGTGCACAGACGAATGTTATTTAACATCACGTTAGGAGCCTGGCCAGGTTAAATGACGCTGCTGTGAAGACTGGCGGTGTGTGGGCCAATCAACCGGTGGGTGTACGATGGGGGGCCCAAATAGTGCTCTCTGCGCACATTGGTTGTTGCCTTGGGAAGACGCACGTCAAGCTCAAGCAGCAGGAACAACACGCAGCAACGATGGGTGGCGGCTCCAAGATGATCAAGCAGACTGCTGGCAAGCAGATCCTGCGCAGCAACAAGAAGGTCGCCAAGAATGCGGCGAAGCAGAGCCGCAAGGTCTCCACGGTCGCCAAGCCGAAGCGCGTCAAGGCTAATGTCATGCGCGCCGTCAAGAACAAGGAGCCAAAGCTGGTCGAAAACACCAAGCAAATGCTGGTGTTGCGTGGCAACAAGACGAGCGAGGAAGTGAACAACTTGCTGCGTGATCTGGTGAGTAAATGCCGCGGCGATGACGAGGTTTCGTTCGTGTTTGAACTGACTGGTGACGTCGCGTTGATGTGGAACAGCGCATGCTCAAGGCGCCAGACGCCAAAATGATGGGCAAGAAGAACGACATTCACGTGTTCGACGATGAAAACAAGATCGAGTTCCTGGCGCAGAAGAACGACACGAGCTTGTTCATGGTCGGCAGCAGCACGAAGAAGCGCCCAAACAACCTCGTGTTGGTGAGTGTGCTGCTGGTCAAAGAGTGCTGCAGACGCCAATGATGCTGGGTTATTGACGTCATTCGGTAATGTTTGCAGGGTCGCACGTTTGATGGACACATTCTGGACGTGATGGAGTTTGGTTTCACGAACTTCAAGTCGATCGACGCGTTCAAGTGCAAGAGCAAGAAGGCGCCAGGCTCGAAGCCGTGCTTCGTGTTCACTGGCGACGAGTGGGAAGCCAACGAGAATTACATGAAGCTCAAGAACATTCTCGTCGACATCTTTCGCGGCACGATTGTTGAGGGCGTGAACGTCAAGGGTCTCGACCACGCCATCGTGTGCACAGCCTGGAACAACCGCGTATTCTTCCGCTCGTACTCAATCGACTTCAAGAAGTCGAACGACACGCATCCACGAGTGGAGTTGGAAGAAATGGGCCCACGCTTCGACCTCGACTTCCGTCGCTTCAAGTTCGCGTCGGCTGACTTGCTCAAGGTGGCCACCAAGAAGCCAAAGGGTCTGGCACCGAAGAAGATCAAGAACATCACGCGCGACGAGCTCACGGGCGACAAGCTCGGCCGTATCCACCTTGAAAAGCAGGATGTGTACTCGATGCAGAGCCGTCGTGTCAAGGCACTGCGCAAGACCCCTGCCGAGCTCAAGAAGGGCGGTGCTGATGACGAGGGCGACCTCGCTATGGACTCGGACGAATAGACTATTGGATAAATTGATTAAGGTTCTTTTGCTTCATACTACTCGTTGTGTTGTTGGTGTGAGTGAGTGAGCTCCATGTAGCTGAATACGGGACTGTTTGGTGGAATAATGCGTTGCTTCCGGTGGTGCCAAGCACGAGCGGAAACTGATTAAATTGGTGTGAGTGGTTACTACGAGGACGACGCCCAACAGCAAAGACGTGCATGTCCCGACTGCCATACATATCGGAGACTGATGATTTCTGGGATAAAGATAAAGATGTCGGGAACGGCAGTTCGTGTCGGGTCTGCGTTAATTCCGCAGGGACGTTGTCAGGTGCTGGAACTCGGTGACGAACCAGTCGGCCTTTTCCTTAATGACCGGGCGTGACACCACACCACCGAACCCAACGAAGAGGTCGGCAGGTGGACGCGCTTGCATGTCGGTGACGCCATCGCCAACCATGGCAATCACGTCGTGACCATGTGTCTTCTTAATACTGCAGCAACAAGACAAGCAATGACAGTGAGTTGCGAGTGTCATACAAGTGGCAACATGGAAAGCTTCGAACGCACAGTTTGATGGCTTCGGCCTTGCCACCGTCACGGCTAGTGAGCTCCGAGGCATCGAAGCCCGCATATTCTCCGTCGTCGTCAAAGAAGATCGTGTTGGCGTAGATGTTGCGCATTGGGATCTTGAGCCGCTTGGCGACAGGCTCGATCATCAAGCGGAACCCACCAGACACGAGGAACACTTCCACGTCGTTACGGTGCAGCTCCGCGACCAGCTTGTCAATTCCCGGTGTCAGTTGCGGAGGGTTCTGTTGCAGACACTGCTTGATGGCTTGTCTCGACGGCTTGATGATGTTCAAGCGCGCCTCGAGCGCATCCTCAAACTTTACGTTGCCATCCATCGCTCTGCCAGACACACAAGATCGTGAGCATAACTGAAAATCGAAAGGTGGACAAGTCCATCCCTCGCGCGACAGCAGTCTTGCTGCGTGTACTACGTACTTGGTGGTCCACTCTTTCACGGCAGCACCAGCACCGCAGTGTTCGGCCAGAATGTCGATGCCTTCCTCACGGCACACCGTGCTGTCCACGTCGAAGCACACGGCAGTGACGCGGCGCCACACGTCCTGTGGGGTATCGCTGGCTGCTGCCGGCGCGGTCTTCAGGAGGTTGAAGAGCGAAAATGTTGCCTGTGTCATCAACATATTGACCCGAGTGAGTGCTGAGGTGGGGCCGCAGCTGCCACCATGCTCGCAGGGCGCGTCATACCTTGGTGAAGTGACGCGAGCCAACCGGGCGGCGCACGCAGTGTTGCAAACGAAGCAGTGAGCTCATCGTGTTGGTCTGTCGTGCGTTAATCCAACGGGCCGGTGGCTTGATCGCGCGGGTCGGTGGGCGTCTGCCTGCAACTTCAGCTTCTCCAAAATGAGAGTGGGGCACGGTGGCGGGGTCAGCCTGGCGCAAAATATAATCCCGTGGCCACAAAATATACCGTTGTATTTTGGGCCACACATCAAGTTTGACAGGCCGCCGCCTGCGACAATTCATATACATCCGCTCTGCAAGCCAGATTGGGGTTGCACGCCACCACCTCATTTGCGTGCCAACAGGCGTGGAAGGTGCTGGCGTCAGATGCAGTCACAGAGCACGACAGCGCCAACACGCACCCAGCACGGCCCCGCAGCTGCAGGCGCATGTCAGTGTCGCCCCCAGGATCCTCGGAAACAGCTGCTGCACCAGCAGCTCGCGCAGAGGCCAGCTGTGCAGCGGCTCGAAGAGGTGACTCGGCCAATGCGCGTGTTTGATGGCGATGACGCGCCCTGACGCGATGACGCGTGGATTGACTTTTGGTTGTGGCAGCGCTGCATTTTGCGCCGCGGAGGAGTGCCGCTGCGTGGGCAGCTGGCCAAGACCAAGCGGCAGCACGAATGGCATTGGCATGTGAGTGAGTGGCACTGGATTACTGGAGCTGGTCTGGCCGCTGATGACCATGAGACTGTGTGGACAGGTGGACGACTGCTGGCGCCAGCTGGGCTCGGACGAGCGGATATGGAAAAGCGTGGCCGGCGGACAATTCACCATGCATGTGACAACGCTTGGGCGATTGTGTTGCACGGCGCGCCGCAGCAGATCGCGGTGGAAAAGCTGCAGTTGCGGCGGCGACGGCGGAGTGCGTCGCATGCGACGCAACGCTTCGTCAAGATCGCAGGCACCGATGCAGCTCGGCAGGACCAACCAGGGCAGTCTGTGATATCGTTGGCGCTTCCGCTGCGCCGACAGATCCGGTATGTCGTCTGTGGGCTCACCCACGCGCTGGCCATGAGTGATCATGAAAACACATTGTATGCCTGGGGAATGGGGGCGTACGGGCAGCTTGGACTGGGCGAGACACAGCAAGCCACGCAGCTCACACCGTTAGCTCCGCATTGCCTCGAACTCCAGGAGACCGTCAGCGCCGCGGTGGCTGCCGACGTCATTCTCTGTTGCGGACCGATGTCGTCAGCAGTGGCGGTGCGAGGTTCGTCAGACACGTGGATCTTTGGCTGGCTGCCTTCTTCACAGGGTTTCTCCACCTATTCGATTCCGACATTCACATCAATTGCCAATGGCATCGCCCTCGATGCGGTGGCAATGGGACTTGAACATTGCGTGCTGCTATCCCAGACAGGAGACATTTGGACGTGGGGGAGTGGTCTGCATGGTCAGCTCGGGCTCGGACTTGAGCAACAACTCAACCTTAGCGCACGTGCAGCACGAATCTCGATCACACATCAAGATCACACGACGTTCGAGGCAATCGCGTGTGGGTTGTACCATACCGTGGCGTGCACACGCGATCATCGCATATTTGCATGGGGCAGCAATCGATATGGTGCGTGTGGAGCCAACACCAAGTTCCACGAGTACTTCCAGCCCGTTCGAGTGGCCATTCCGCAGCAACCTCGCACGAATGGGGGAACGTGTCGAATCAGCTGCTGCGGCCACACATCGGTGGTGACGTGGTTTGCACCCACGGGGAGTGTGACGTGTTCGTTCGTTTGGGGCGTGTGTGCGCCGTCCACTGCATCGCTGCTGCCGGTTGGGCTCGCCACAGCGATGACTCAGCCATGGTTACGAGCACCAACGGCCTCACCAGCTGGTGTGGCATGGATCTACGACCACGGCGAGATGGAGCAGGAGCCACTGCGACTGTGTCAGCTGAGGTGCATCGATCCACTGGGCAACGAAATGGACACCACGAGTGGCGTGGACAAAGGACGGCAAGTGTGCCAGCTCACGACAGGTCAGCAAGTCACCATCTATGTCGCAAACTTGCTCGACGGCGAGCACAGAGGTCGCTTGGATCACAGCTGGGCTGGCTTGGACAAGGCCCGTCCGTCTCCAGCAACGGCATCCGTTCGCTATCTGGACAACCGCGTAGACATCATCGTCCACGCAGTCGCAGCTGGTAGTACAGAGCTACGCGTGCTCGCTGGAAGCAGCACGGTCATGGGGTCACCGTGGCTCATTCAGGTAGTCGACGCGAGCGACGACGCCATGTCCACCACGCACGCGCTCAGCGTCACAGCTCTGGGGTGCAGTGTGCTGCCCAGTGCGATTGGTCCCAAGGACGTTCGAATGCTGGCGGAACTGCCATGGCGTCGCATTGACCATGGTCACCTGCGAGTGCACGATACTGAGCGCATTCTGTTATTGCTCGACATGCGCGAGGTCGTGGACATACAGGTACAACAACAGAGAGCTTCTACCGGATCACTGTCATCATCCACAACACCGACGAGTGTCCGCGTGATGCCACTCGTAGGCTCGGATTGTCTTGCGATCTGCATCGTGGAAGGATTATGCGCTGGACAACATGCAGTCACTGTCCACTCCGCGCGGCGATGTCGCACACAGTCGCTGCTGCAGATCTACTGTTGCATGAACGCCAAGGCGCGCCAAACGTTGCTCGCTCAACACCACGACCAAGTGGACGAGATTGTCGACAGCGCTGTCCGTGGAGCACTGACCCGCACGCCATCCACACGCGTGGCGTTCGTGCATGCGACGCTGATGCAGCACGCCACCCTCCGTCCTGCCTTGCTTTGCTCGCCAGTCACAACGCTACACGAGAAGTTCGATCATGACAGTGACCAGCCCGCCGTGGCGCCGCGCACTGTGAACTGGGACGATCTGCTCGAGGACACAGCGACATCCCACTGCGGCTGGGAATGCGTTCACCGATTTTTGATGCCTCATCCTGGGAATGAGAATCCGGAAGATGAGCAAGGACGATACCAGTGTGGTGGAGACGATGGCCTCGTCGGTGTTGTACCGCAGCGCGCAGTCGACTTTCTCGTGGCAGACCACGCCCTGAAAGACATTGGGATTGGCGCGGACGAAGACGACGATGTGGCTGAATGGCAGAATGAGCATGGCGATCTCTTCTATGCGTGCCCACCGACGGCTGCAGGCTTAGTCCACGTGTACGCGCCGCCGGTGGCGCTGCATCAGACGCACAACCAACAGAACGACAACGGTAGCTGCATCTAGCAGGCTCGCACTCGACTGCACGAGAACCTCTGGGATATCATCAATAGCCACGACTGGAGCATCCACGAATTGTTCCAGTTCATTGTCGCGACCGAGCAGGCATCGAGAACACTGTTGCAGTCGTCACGATCGTCGTCTCCTGAATCGACTAGCCATGGCGTGGCCTTCGCGAGCTGGAGCAAGGCGCTGGCGGCCTTGGAGTGTCCAGTGCTGCCTTCCACGACACAGGAGCAGTACGAGCTGTTCGCGAGCATTGCGTTGCTGCAGAGTACGACGGCACGCCGCAAGCGCATGTCGCGGCTCCGATGAAACGCGTTCAAGACCTTCCTCGTGGATCCACACCACCAGGTACGTGGTGCTAGCGCACGAAGCGCCAGCTCAGAACTGGTGCGCTCTACATGACTGCCTCGCTATATGTTTCCTATCTCATCTTGATGTACGCCATACATCAGATATTCTGGCAAGCGTACGTCACCACAGTCAACACCATGAGCAACCCTCTCGTCGAAGTGCGTCGCTGTCTGGCGCACGCTCTGGCCAGGGCATCGACCACAGGTGAGCACTTGACTTGGCGACGCTTTCTTCGATTTCTACGCGATTTCCATGAATCTCTAGCGACGAACCAGCTTGGTTGCTTAGCCAATAAAAATGGTGCTGGTGCTGCCGTCTGCGTGCTGCGACCGCTCGACGCGTGCAGAATCTTGTACCGCTTCGACATCCAGGGCAACGGCATGATCGACGCCGGAGACTTCGTCAGGGAGCTGCTGCATTCGTTGACGGAGCAACTTGAAGCGAGAGCGAAGCATCACGGCGCCGGTAATCGGAAGAGAACGCAACCACAACGCCACAGCGAACATTGCCGGCAAGGCGCGTCCGGTCGCAAGGATCGGAACGCCATACTTTTTCAGGGTCGCCGCCCGGATGTCGAAAAGTTCGCGACGCCAGCGGCCGTGCGCAAGCTCTACGTCCAGCGCGCCGAGCTGTTTGAGCCCACAGCGACTCGGCGGCTCACACTGGACGAGGACCAGCTTCGCGCGGCTTTCCATACCGGCAATTTGCACCTCGCACGCATCCGCAATCTGCCCGTCACGCAGGTGCTACGGTACGCGGAAAACATTGTCTAGCAAAAGGGACGTATATATTGGCGGAGTCTCACGAAATCGGCTCGTGGATGGATTGCTGTGGCTGTTGGTTTCCTTCGTGTGCTGGCAGGGAGGGAGTGTTTTTCCGACCGCAACTGTTCAAGCGCGCCACGGGCCAGCCAGACGACGTGGCAGAGATCTGCGGGTCAAAGGCCGCTTGGGACGCGTCCTAGCTCCGGAGCTAGCTAGCTACAACCGACTTCCGGAAGTTCTCTTGAAGCCCATCAGTCGCAGACGACTGATCCCTCCGTCTGGGAACATCTCGAGCTTTACGTAGTTAATCGGCTTCGCCACGGCATAAACCGTGCCGTCTTCTACGGAGAAGTAGTGCTGGCGATGTGCCTGGAGCTTGACTCGCGGCAGTACAGTCTGCCACGGCAGCCGTGTGTTGTCTACGTCCTCGATCAGCTCCGCTTCACTACCTGTATGTGCAATGCCATAAACGACGCAGCTCTCGGGAAAGTTGCCTTTAAAGTGGTTCGTGTCAACCTCGACTTGCTGGATCACGCCTGGGTGCCCCAGCTTGAGCACGACCCAGTCCTTGCCGGGCACCTGGAGCAGCCCCGTGCTAGCATTGGCTTCGAGCACGGGTGGCCGCGTCTTCTTGCGTGCAGTTTCCCACCCATCTGCCATTGTCTTGCTGCGGCCGGGTGCTAGCAGGTTCTTCGGATGGCCGTAGTGGGCGTCGTTGAACTTGATCACCTTTCCGCCGTGCTCGGAACTTACCAGGTCGATGAGCTGTGTTTCCGGAACGCGTGCCCAGTCCATGAGGACCGTGCCGAGCACGCGCACGCGGGCGATACCGCCATCCGGGAACATGTTGACGCGCAAGTGCGTCCATGGTTGCTGACTCTGGACGCGGAAAAAATTGTGTCGTGTCTCCGGATAGCCCGCCCCCATTTCTGAACCAACATGAACACGCAATGGCAGACGACACGCACGAATGGCAAAGAGAAGACACAGAATGATGAGCAAGTGTGTGCACAGGGGGACGCTCGCGCGTGCAAGTGCGAGCGGATGGTGTGGCCCTGCCTGTTGTGGTTGCTACGTGTCTACCATTAGGCTCACCTGTGAAGGGCAGCAACTCAGTCCACTCGTGCGACCGCAGCTGCTCGGCCAAGCGCAGCTCTTCCGCTGTGGCGCGGCGGCCCATGGGGCGTTCGGCCGACGGTGCCATATCGGACAGCGCGCGCAGCGCCGCTGGCCACGTGCTCTTGTCGCTGCTCAGACTCATGGCCTGGATGGACACGCGCGGCGCGTGGTTGCCTGTGAAGAAGGCCGTGTCAATGTCCAGCGCCTCGATGGTGCCGCGCAGCCCGAGCTCGATGATGCACCAGTCATGGCCAGGCTGGCGCTTGCGGCGCGACTCCCACCCGTCCATCCATTTGCCAAAGTCGGTGAACTTGTCGGCGATGAACACGGGCTCCTCGGGCTGCAGCAGGTTGTGCGCTGCCGCAAACCACTCGTCCGTGGCGAATAGCACGCGCGCGCCAAAGGCGCTGCTGGCGAGGTTGGTCAGCGAGTCCGCTTGGGCGTCGATGGCGTGCGTGGTCATGACGTGCGTCGTCTCTCTGAGGCAGGTCGGGGCGTTAGTTGTTGTTGCTTGGTGCGAGCTGGCGCCGGAGCAGTTCCACGGGGGATTCCGATTTTGCGCCCCTTCGAGAAGCAACTCCTTCGCCGCCAGCCTCGTACTTAGCAAAGACAACACAGTACCGTACAGGATCGCATGAAACGACCATCATCGAAGGCACTGCCTTGATGGGACGAGCTGTGGCGAGAAGAGCGCGCCTCTGTTGGAGACGGCATCGCAGCGAGCGAGTGCTGTGTGGTCGTGCGTGGTTCTGGCGCGTGCCGTGGCTGAGGTGTGTGTGTCCCTTGCGCAAATCACCATGGCGGGTCCCGCAGAAGTTCGCGATCGGCGTGAGGGAAAAGAAGGAAGAAAAGCGTGGAAAGGAAGGCCGCGGGCGATATGCCGTTTCGCCGCCCACGAGAGGGGGATTTTGTGGGGAGTCTGTCGGACAGGGCAACATAGCTGAGCATTGCTCACTTTGCTCAGCGAACAGACGTTATCAGCCGTACGATGGGATGGTTGTCTTTACTTGATGCTCTGGCATGTGCCAGCGAACTGCCCGCTGCCGCCAGTGGGATGATCAACGACGTCATGCGTCATTCGCGCGCAACTGTCTGCTGGAGCGTTGAGTGAGGATGAGGAAGCGCTGGGTTGTGCTGGTGGAATCGCTGTCCTGTGCTGCGTCTGGCGACTGGTGATGGCGTCAAGACGACGACATCTCGTTCTCTGAGCCTAAGTGGGCCTTTGTTACTTCAGCCCCAACAGACACACCATGGCGTTTCCTCACCAACCCAACAAAAAACCTTGCTCACACGGGATGCACCCGCTATCGGACCAGCACCACACCCGTTCAAGCTCGCTCCGGTTCCAGGTGGTGCAGCCGAGTTTTTTTGGTTTTTCAAATTCTCACATACCCAGGGCAATACCTGTGAAACTTATACCCTCTGTAAGATCGTGAGCACGATCATTCGTGGCGCCAAAAGTCTTTCCGGTTCAATTCAGGCCCTGATCGGGTGTCGCTTCAGACCTCTGAAATCGAGTGGTGGCGGGACACACCCGTTTGGTGGGGTTATTACCGTGAAAAACCTTGTTTTTGCCTGGTGGGGCGCGCGAGGGTCGGCGGCGGGGGGAGGGTTATGGCACGTGGGTTTTTGGGTCGCATTGCCCGCAAACAAGAGAAAAAGAAGCGGCAGGCGCCTACAGGCGGCGGCAAAGCGAACGAAAGCGCGGCGGTCGCAGCAGCAGCAGCAGCAGAGCGAGCGAGCGAGCTCATGGATCCGCACGCGTCCATCGGCAGCGGCGCACACGCAGCAGCCGCGCCCGGGAACGCAGCGGTGCACATGACTGCCACCGGCGAAGCGGCCTTGCCTGGCGACGGCGCGCCGCCTCCAGGCAACATGCTCTGGGAACTCAGTGGGCTGCTCATCCAGACGTACAATCAAATCAACAAGGTGAGTGCCTGTGGCTCATCCACAGCCCTGCGACCATGCGACGCCACAGCCACCGCAGCGCACCTGGGATGTGCCTGCGGATGACGGATGCAGCCCGAGATGGCAGCGCGGGCAGCCGGAGATGGAGACCCAGGCTCCAGCCGCGCGTGGCGGCAGTGGCAACGCCGGAAAGCGCGACCCATGGGCGACACAGCAGGCGGCAGAGCTGACATGGGTGCCGCGTGCGACTGTCTCGTGTAGAACTACTACCAGAAACAGCGGGGGGACGGGCACTTCCCGCGCAAGAAGAAAGGTGCCAGTGCAGACTACGTGCTATCTCCGACCGTGGAAATCTTTAACAATCGCTATCGCGTGTGTGGCGAGAAGCTCGGCGCTGTAAGCAGCAACAATGGATCAGAAAGGATGGGAGCAGATGCCAACGCGTGTCTGTGATGTGCGTAGGGGACTTTTGGCTTGGTAGTCGCAGCTGTCGACATGTGCACGGGCGCCAACGTCGCCATCAAAATCATTAAGAAGAAGGACGTGTTCGCCAAGCAAACGCAGGCGGAGGTGTCGATCCTGGAAATCCTGCAACGTCATCGGCATCAGCACCCTGGATCCCGGGCTCTTGGTAAGTTGAGCCATGTGACATGGCGAAAGGTCACATGCGCTGATTCCTGACGTCGTGGCTACGAACAGTCCAATTCATCGAGGCGTTCATGCACAAGGAACACCTGTGCCTCGTGTTTGAGCGATTGTACAGCAATCTATTTGAGCTGCTCCGCAAGACCAACTTTAATGGCTTCAAACTATCAAACGTCCGCAAATTTGTGAGCCAGATCCTGGTGGTACGACAGTGCATCTTGGGTGCCCGTGGCCACCAAGACTCAGATGCTGACAACAGTCTGTGTCTGCAGGCGCTTGACGCACTGGCGCAGCCCAATGTGAACGTGATTCATTGTGACCTGAAACCGGAGAACATCGTGCTCGTGCGCGAGCGAAGAAGTGAGCTGAAGATCATCGACTTTGGCAACGCATGCCATCCTCAGGAACAAGTAAGAACGGCATCTAAGGTCATATCATGTGGGTAGTCTGGGAGCTAACAGTGATGCTGCGACCAACAGGCGCTTCCGTACATCCAGAGTCGTTTTTATCGCGCACCTGAAGTGATTCTTGGCCTGAAGATCACGGCGGCCATTGACATGTGGAGTCTTGGCTGCATCATGGTGCGTCGCCTGTTGTTAGTAATGGGAGCGCGCGGTTGAATCTGACTGTCGCGATAACCTTTAGGTGGAGATGCACACGGGCAAACCCCTTTTTGCAGGGCGAGACAAGTTCGATCAACTGCGGAAGATCACGAATGTGCTGGGCATGCCACCGCGCGAAATGATCGAGCAGTCTTCCAAACGACGAGAGTTTTTCGACGAGATTGTCGTGGTGGAAGGAGACAATCGGTTGATCGACTATCGACTGAAAGCAGCAGAAAGCCCGAAGAATCCAGCGGTGCGTTGGCGTGATCATGTTGTTCACATCGTGGAGCCGCACCTCACCTGCGCTTGTCTACACTTCAGACACAGACCAGCGACGGACCTAGAAGCTTGGCAGAGATCATTGGGACGAAGAGCGACTGCCATGCGGGCTTACCAGGATTTTCGCCACATGAATACCAGCTGTTCCTAGATCTACTTCAACGCATGCTCGATTTCAAGTGCGTGGCCTCCGTGATACATAGGTGTGGATGTGTGACTCACGCCTTGCTGCTGCTGCTACTCAGTCCATCGACACGAATCACGCCAGCTGAAGCATCCAGACATCCGTTTATGCTGCTTCCAACGAAGATGACAGGCGGCACGGTATGACTGCAGCTGCTGGTGCTGTCGGGCGCATTCATTGACTTATGTGAATTTATGTGTCGCTACAGAAAGAGAAAAAGGCAAAATGCATGCGGTCCAATTACATGGCGGACGTGTCGGGTGAATGGGACACACAGTCAATTGCGATAGAGACCAGTCGAATAATCAAGCAGCGAAGGCTACACCCCAACCCAGACGCTGAGCATTGATCGCCCCAGCACGTCATCCTTCATCCGAAGGCCTCGACGCAACTGCCCGACAGTACAACCAGCAGCCATGGCTCGCTTGACCAGACGTCAAGCCCCAGCTCCGTCAAACATCAGCCGATGGCCCGATGATTCGAGCTCGTGCTCCAAATCCCACGAGTGCAAGGCTCAAGCCAGTCAACGAACGCTGACTCATCGCCGTCGTGTCACTCCGCCGTCACCAGCAGCTTCTTCCCCTGTACAGTATTTCGTTGCTGCTGGTCGCCTATGCGAAGCCTCCCGACGACGTCGAGGCCGTCCGTCTTTGTCAGTTTGTGTGTCGTGCAAGCGTTAGGTCGACGTGTGCTTCCGTGCTGCTGCCGTTCTCGTCCCAGCCGTCAGTGCCGGATCGCATTGACTGTCCAATGCGGTCACGACCCCCAGTGTAGTATCATTATGCTGTGACCACGTAGACCGGCGTCTGCGTCACAGAGATGAATCAAATGTCGGGCGCCAAATGTGCCTGTGAAAGCTACATTGCTCTTCTCGGCTCAATCGAGCAACACGAAACAACCAAACGCATTCCGTTTCAAAAAGCTCTAGAGAGAAATCCCTCGAGGAATTGGATTGAGGTTTGCATGTCACAGCTCTGGTGCGAACTAACGCACCAGGCCACGCCACACAGGTCCACGCGTCGCCACCTAACTTCGGGTCCTCTGGCCAACAGACCATCACCGTCTTCGTCTCCATCACGCAGTCGCCACATCGCCAACACTTGGTCCTATGCCGTCTGCATGGCATCGAGTTCATCGCCGCTGGTCACCTGGGCTGGCCAGTAGGGCCCTTCATCAGACAGCAAGCACGCAGCCGAGAGCTTGGCTCCATGGCTGCATACTTAGTTCTCGCCCTGGCGCTTGAGGTAGTCCAAGAGCACGTTGAGCGCGTGCGTCTCCTCACCGAAGTCGGTGATGACAGCGCACGAGGTCGACACAACCTTGCGGGCCTCGCCCAAGTTGTCGATCTTGCAGAGACCGCACCACTCGCCGAGCTGCTTGCCCGATGGCACGAGGATGAGGTTCACGCCGTGCTCCTCGCACAGGGCGCGCACGAGCTTGCTGTAGCTTGGCTCGTCGCAGTCCTGGGCCAAGCAGCAGAGGCGGGCACGACGCGAGTCGAGGGCCTTGGCGGCCTCATGGAGACCACGCTTGAGGCCATCGTGGATGAGGGCCTTCTTGAGCACCTCCTTGAGGGCGTCCATCTCGCCCAACTCCTTTGGGATTTCAGCAACAACTTCCTCGGCCGACATGATGCTTGTTCTTGGTTTGTGTGGAGTCCTCGGAAGAGCTTTTCACGACTGACCCGCCCAGCGCCGCCATCGGCGCACCACTCACGCGATTGACTGGTGCGCACACTGGCGGCGCCTCAAGCAACCTCCGCGCCAGCTGTTTTAAACAGTATCGTACCTTCGCGTCACCTTTGGCCACCCGACAGCCCTGTATTCACAACATCCACAGTACCGCCGCCACTCGGTGACAGGCTTCTGGATGATGTTAAAAAGCTCGGACCACGCCCTGCAGGCCCGGACGACCGAGCGACAACGATGCGTCGAGTGGCCGCCCGTGCGCTCCAGTGGCGCGCGCTGGCGCACACTGCTGGAGCTCATGCGTCCAGTAATGCACTGCTGGCGTCTGGTGCGGCGGCTGCGCACCGTACGGCCTGTGCTGGTCGCTCTTTTGGCCCGACCAGTGCTGGTGCCGTGCGCTGGTATGGCTCGATGGACCAGGTGGTGATCAACCGCGCGGTGTCGCTGGACGACGAAGAGAAGCAGTTCAGCGTACGCTCGGGTAAGGAGCCATGGGAGCCCGACATGCACCATCTGGACGAGCTGTCGCGCTCGTGGACGAGCTCGACGCCGACGCTGAACGAGCTCATCCGCGAGGACATTGACGCCGCGCGCCATTTCTTCCGCTCCGTGCTGCAGGTGCACTATCCGCGTGAGATGCGCATGTGGAACAAGTGGGGCGTCATGGAGTGGAAGGCCGGCAACGTGGACCTGGCGCGCATGATCTTCTCCAAGGCCTCGAAGCTGTCGTTCCACCCGGAGCTGTGGCAGTCGTGGGCCAGCATGGAACGTGAGGCCAAGAACTACCGCGAGGCCAAGCGCCTGTACAAGGTCGTGCTGGCCACGGACCCGACGAACGCGGATGCTGGACTGGGGCTCGCGCTGCTGGAAGCGGAAACAGGAGACAAGGAGACGGCCCGCGAGATGTTCGCCAAGCTGCATGAAGAGCACCCAGACGACCATCTGATCCTGCACGCCTACGGCGTGTTCGAAGCCAAGTGCCAGAACATGCCGATGGCACGCCGTGTGTTCTCTATTGCGACCAACCACGAGCACGCCACGGCGCAGGTGTGGCACGCATGGGGCCAGGCCGAGTACAACTACGGCTTCTACAAGAACGCGCTGTCGGTAACCAAGCGAGCTATGTCGCTGTATCCGACACACAAGTGGATCGTACAGCTGCATGCGATGACGCTGTACAAGCTGGGCGACGTGATGGAGGCGCGGCGGTCGTTCCGCCGCTTGGTTGACTACGGTCAGCACATTGAGCCGTCGTCGTACAACGCGTACGCCAAGATGGAAGAAGAGATCGGCAACGAAGACGCCGCGATGGGGCTGTACGTGGAAGTGCTGGGTATGTATCCTGACCACTTGCCCAGCATCATGTCGCTGGCGTTGCTGCATCGGCGTAAGGGCCACATGAAGAACGCGCGGCGTGTGTTTGAGACAGCCATGAAGCGCGCCAAGACCACGGGTCCGCTGCTGTGTGCGTGGGGGCAGTTCGAAGAGCTCTATGGCGAAGCCGACAACGCGCGTGAGCTGTACGATGAAGCGACCAAAGAGACACCCAACAATGTGGACGCTTGGCGCGGGCTCGCTCGCATGGAGAGCCAATTGGGCGACATCACCGCGGCGCGTGCCGTGCTGACAATGGCAACGCAGCACATCACCAACGACGTGCCATTGCTGGTGCAGTTGGCCAAGATCGAACAAGCCAACCGCAACCTAAAGGGCGCTCGTAAGGCGTTGGAACAGGCGCTGGTGATTGACAACACCAACGCTGCCGTGTGGAACATGCGCGCATTGGTGGAATTGCCTCGCAGTCCACAGCGCACGCAGACGCTGGTTGAATCTGCATTGAACGTCATCCCCAAGTACGAGAAAACGAGTTGGAGCATCCTCATGTGCACGTACGGCCGCGCTTTCGCGGCGCAGGGCGAGTTTAACAAGGCCGTCGCCGCCTTCGAGAAGTCGTTTGCATTGGCACCAAAGAACTGGGAGACTCACGTGATCTTTGCTGAGACTGTGCTTGCACCGAACGAGGCGTGGGAGGAAGCCAAGCGCCACCTGCAGGCTGCGCGCAACATCTGTCGCGGAGATGTGAAGAAGCTTGAGACCATCACCAAGAAATTGACTGCACTGAAGCTCCAACAAAGCGCGAGCGAACAACAGCAGCAACCACGACGCAAGAGCAAAAAGGACGCCGCTCGGGCCACGCAGGAAGAGTCTTGAGGTTTACAACAACGTCGTGTCGTGGCGTTCGATAATCCGGTATAATTAATGGTAGAGATAGATTTGTCGATCCTGTCCTGCAGCGAGCAACATTGAGTGCACCATTGGATGGAACTCGGCGCTTAAGCATGCGTCCAGGCGCGATCGTTGCACACGCAACCGCTTGACCACCTGCTGGGTCTCCGTATCGTAGACTACGACATTTCCGCCGAGATCACCAGTTGCCACCAGTGCACCTGTGGCACTGAAGCTGCACTGGACGCTACTGGCTCCGACCTTGTGGTGCTTGAATGCTGCCATGCGTTTACGACGCTTGTATGGCGCTGTGGCACTGAACATGGACGCGTAGTCACCACTCGACTGGGCAAGGAACCATGGCTTCATCGGATGCAAGCGCAGACACGGTCGTGCGTACATTTCCTCGTCAAGACGATCGAACAGCAGCGCCGTGGTTCGTAGGTCCCACACCAGCAGCGTTCGGTGACTGGCGTTGCGTTGGCGGATGGTTGTGCTCGACACGAAGCGTGTGTCGGCACTGCTTGGAGCAGAAAGACACAACAGGTCGTGCACGTAGCCAAGCGACTTGTCGTAGACCTTGTTGACGCTCGTTGAGGCTGCTCGCAGGTCGCAGCAGAGCATGCGCCCACTGTCCAAACCCAGCAGTGCGAGCGACGGACTGGACGTCGGGATAGTCACGGCAGTGACGCGTTCGGCCGTGGCGTCATGAGAGAACACACGCACAGTCTGCGCTGTTTCGACGTCGGCGTACACTGCGCGATGATCCAACCCTCCGCTGAGCATGCAGCGTCCATCAGGCGACCACTGAGCTCGTCGAACAGCTTGGGTGTGGTGAAGCAACGTCCGTCGGCACTCTCCACGACCAGAAGCGCCGTTGGTGACCAAACCACCGCCGGAGGGAGACGCCATTGACCAAACACGGACGCTGTGGTCCAAAGACGTCGACAAGAAGAGCAGTGGAAACTGTGGGTTCCATTGGAGGCTCTGAATACCGCCTGTATGGCCAGTGAACGTCTGGAAAAGCTGGGTTGGAATGTGCTCGAGCGGAACAGCTCGGTTGTACTGGGCTCGAAAAGTTTTCGGTGCGTCATCCATGGTGGCAAACAGCGGCTGATTGTTCACGCTTTTATCCGCGATCACATTTGCGGTGTCATCGGTTGAAGCACTTGATGAAGCAGCAGCAGCGGTCGACCGAGGTCGTCGAGACTGGTATGGAGCGAAATGGAACTCTTTCTCCTCACGGGTCATGCGTCTGGCACCGAGTGCATGATTGCGCTTCAGATAGTGCTGCACTACGGCATCCCTTGCAGACACCAACGCCGGACGTGGCGTCGGCGCTGCAGCCTGAGCCACCGGCGCAGCGACGTCACCGTTGGCGTCGTCATCACTCGACGCATAATCCTTCAGCAGCTCCATTCCTTCCAAGCTTCCCCCAAGAGTCCAAGTCTGATTGGCTAGAATGTCCCGTGATATTGACCAATGAGAAGCCGAATGAGCCACCTTGCGCGCTGTCGCAGATGGAACAAGACCGAAGACACTGCCGGAACACAACTGAGCTCACCTGTGGTGCCACATCTGAAGTCGACATCTTCATCATCATGGTGGCCCGCGAGCAGAACCCAGCGACACCAGCGACACCAGCGACGCCAGCGACGCCATCGTCTCAAGTAGGTGACTTCAGCTGGATCGACGAGACCACCGGCCGCAAGGGCTTCTGGTCGCGCGTCAAGGACGACCCGCTGGTGCCGCTGGGCTGCGTGCTGACCGCCGCCGTGCTGGCCGGCGGCCTCGTCACCTTCGGCCAAGGCAAGTCCAAGCTCGGCAACAAGTTCATGCAGGCGCGCGTGGTGGCGCAGACTAGCACTGTGATGGCCATGGGCGCCGGCGCCATGCTGGCCGCGACTAAGAAGGAAGAAACCAAGCGCAAGTCGTACGAAGAGCGCGTCAACCTGGAGCTGCGCCCGTTGGAATAGCCGGCGGCTGGCACCATGCTGAGCCATTGCCTTCACCGCTACAGGGACGCAGAGCCCGAGGATGGATGTGCAGTCGCTGGATATGTGATTATGAATGTATTTCCTTGCGTTGTGTGGTGTGAATGAGGTGGCACGGAGCATGCATGCTGCGCCAGACAAGACACACGGGAGGTCTCAGTGGGTAGTGAGGAAGCGTCTACTGGTACGATGGAATTGAAAGCTATGGCGCACAACAACGACACACGCGCGCTACGCTGAGGTGGAGGACGATGGAAGGGTGGGGTGGCCACACCGTCGCGTTACTTGAACGTGTTGAAGTCGCGCACTTCGTTGACGATCTCGAGCGCGCGCTGCAGCAGCGTGCGCATCTCGTAGCAATTGGATCGGCGCGCCGCGACGTCGCCGGCTTCGCGCAGCAGCTCGTTGAGCTTGCCTTCCTTGTACAGCGATGACACCAGTTCGTTCTGCACGTTGTTCTTCGAGTGCGTCACCATGAAGCACATGATCGTCTTGGGCACGAGATCCAAAAAGTTCTTGCGCACAATGTCGAAGTACGACGCCAGCAGGCTCTTGATGATCTCAGTCTCAATGCGCTCGCGATCGGTCGGTTCTTCGGCCTGGCGCATGGTCGCCGGCACCTGTGGCAGCTTGACAACGGCGCTCTTGCTGGCGCCGTCGGCGCCCATGCCCTTGCCCTTCTTGCTCTGGAAGATGAACGACATCAGTCCGTTATCCTTCTCTTCGCCGCCAGCGGACGTCGGTGGCGTGGCGCTGCCGACCTTGCCAGCCGCCATGGCCGCACGTGGGTCCTTTGGGTTGTTGTGCATCGCCGCTGCGTTGCTGGCCGAGACACTGTCGCGCTGCATCTTCTCCATGAGCTGGGCGACGGCTCGGCTGCCACCGATGAAGTCTGGGTGGTTCGTGTTGATATACGCGAGCTCAATCAAGATGAGGTTTTGGATCATGCTCTGCGTTGGGCCGAGCGACGCGCGAAGCATGCCGTTGACGACCTCAATGACACGGTCGCGCAGCTCCGGGAAGCGGCTCAGCTCCATGGTCTCGCACTGCGACGTCACGCGCTGCAACTCGTCAAACACAAGGTCGACGCACTGCAGGCCAGGCTGTTCCAGGCGCTTGATCTGGCGCTTGGCCAGCAGTTCGAACGACACTTCAGGCACAAACAGCGACTGGCGCGGACCGTTGGCGTTGCGGATGGTGGTGCGGATGTCTTCGTCGCTGAGGTTGTCGAACGGGTTCACTTCCTGCAGCGCCTTGGAGAAGATCTCGTTGAAGATGTAGCTGATACGGGCACCGCCGTACAGTTCGTTCATTTCCACGCCGTTGGGCGAGTGATGGCGACCGTCGAGCGAGTTGGTGAAGTTGGCAGCGAAGTGCGAGATGAGGTTGAGCAGGCAGCCGCCCAGGTCCGTCTTGGTCATAGCCTGCGTTGGCGAGCCCATCTCGGCGAGTTCCTGGTCCAGGTCGGCCAGCATGCTGCTGATCTTGGACTTGATCTCGGGCAGGCAGTCGCGGATGTGGTGCATAAGGATCGTGTTGAGCGTCTTGCTCAGGTACTGCGTGCCCATGCGCACGCTCATGCCGCGATACGACGGGTGGTTCTTGAAGAACGACTGCTCCTTGGCCAGCGAGTCGCGGATCGTTAGCTTGTTGTTGATGTCGGCCTGGCTACGGTTCACGACGCCCACGAAGCCGCGCTTGAGCGGGATCACCCGGCCCTGCAGCATGTCGAGCGCGTCCGTGCCTTCGTCCATGAGGTCGAGCTTGGTGAGCACGCCGATGGTGCGCTCACCATCAGGATCCACTTCGCGCGCCATCTTAAGCGCGTCACTGTTGGCCAAATCCGTGTTGGCCGACGTCACGGCCAGCACGATCGAGTTCGGGTTGCCGATGAACTCGGTGCACATGTCCCGGATCTGCTCTTCAATGTTGACGGGCTGGTCGCCCACAGGCACCTTCGTGACGCCCGGCAAGTCCACGAGCGTCAGGTTGAGCACGTACGGCGAGTAGACCTTGAGGTTGATCGACTTGTTGGAAATGCCCTTGTTCTTGCCCGTGAGGCGCTCCGTCTCGCGCTCGATCTCGCGGCGGATCTCATTGAAGTCGAAGAACTTCTGGCCGGGCAAATGCAGGAACTCGCCCCATTCCTGCTGGTCGTCCTTGTCCTTGGGCTTGTCGGCCGCCGTTGGCGACGTTGGCGACGCGGCCGCGGCTTCGGCGTCAGCTTCCGCGGCGGCGGCAGCGCCTGTCGGGCTCGAGATGTTGTACAGCTGTAGCACGAGCGGCCGGCGCGTGACGATGCCCGTGCCTCGCGGCAGGAAGTCCCGGCCGACGATGTTTTCGAGCACGGACGACTTGCCGCTGCTCTGGCTGCCGATGACGACGATCTGCGGCAGGTTGATCGGCGACTGCCCGATGGCGCTGAACACGTCCTGCAGCTTATTGATGATCGTGATGAGCTGGTCCATGCTGACGGAGACTGATCAAGCAGAGGCAGGAGGGGAAGGTTGGACAGATGGATGGAGATGAAGACTGGAGCGTGAGCGCCGTGGCAGCGGACGGAGCGGACGCAAATGCAGGCGAAGGAACGCGACGACCACGCACGCGGCAGCCCAAGCCGTTGAGCTCTCGAAGGGCTTCCTGATGTGAGGAACCCAGCTGCATCCCCCACTCCGAAACCTGAACACCCCGCCCATGTGCTCTGAACCCAGAACAAATTTGCACCCCCCCGAATAGTGTGGGCCACGTAAGGGACTCACCGATGGCTTCTGTGTAATTACCAGGTTATGAAGCCTGGGAAACAGTGAATGTAATCGCGTGTACCCCTGGTGGTGACCATCAAACGGCAAAATGACGCGCAAGCAGGCGCTGGTCGAAGTGCAGGACGACTCGACGGCGACGGCCGCGCCCAAGGAGCTGGCGTGGCTGGGCATTGAGCGCGTGCGCAACCTCGACAAGTTGTATGTGCACGAGGACACGATGATGTGCGCGCTGCATCGCTGCCGCCCGTGCTGCTACAAGGTGGTGCTGCACGGTGGCCGCGAGCTGTTGGCCAACCAAAGACCTGAGCTGTGTCCACGCATGGCACAGCCCAAGCGCCGCCGCGCGACTGCGGGTCTCTACGATGCTCAGCACACGCCTCGCGTGCTCACCGTGGGTGATGGAAACTTCTCGTTCTCCCTGGCAATCGCCAAGGCGCTGGCCGAAGATGAGAACTGGAACGGTGAGCTGGTGGCAACGTCGCACGAGTCTCGCGAATCCGTGGTGGAGACCTACCCAGACGGTGAAAGCATTCTGACCGAGTTGGCAGCTATGGTTCCACGCGTGCGCGTGCTGCACGGTGTGGACGCTACCAACGCGGAGCAGATGCACGCGCTCGGCGACTTCGATCGCGTCGTGTGGAACTTCCCATGCGTGCGCGTGCCACGCGGTGAAGACGGACAAAACAAGGAGATGGAGCGCAACAAGGAGTTGCTGCGCGGCTTCTTCGCGTGCGTCAAGCCCATGGTGACGGCTCGACGTGGCCAGGTGCATGTGACGCACAAGACCAAGCCACCGTTCGGACAGTGGGGGCTCGAAGGACTGGCGGCCGCCCACGCGCTGCGCCACGTGCGCTCCGTCATCTTCGATCGGTATCTCTATCCAGGGTACTCTAACAAAAAGGTGTTGGCAAAGGGGTCGTTCCCAATCTGGGACTCGCAGACGTTCGTGTTTGCCCCAGAGGCGGAGGCCGCCACCGAGCCAGAGGCCGCGGCCACCACTGAAGATGGCAAGGAGGCGGTTGGTGCCGACGCTGATGCCGACAACACGACGGAGGCGCTCACGCCCGTGGATTTTGCACTGCTCAAGCGCGTCTACAATAGTTTGACGCCGACGCTGGACGAGCTCACTAACTCGAAGAAGCGTCCAAAGAAGCGCAAGGCCGATGACGAAGTGACTGCCGCTGCAAGCTCAACTATGCCACTCGCGGAAGGTGCGGATAGAGCTGAGACTGAAGTTGCTAAAGGTCGTGGTGCGGCGAAGGACGCTGAGGTGAAGCACGGCAAGAAGGGCAAGAAGGGCAAGAAGTCGGCCACGGAGCAGTCGACCAAGCGCCCTCGTCCGGAGCCACGGATGGCACGGAAGCAGAAGCGCGCTCGGCGCTAGACCAACCCACCGGCGGCAACAATACGCGCGAAGCCCAGGTAGATTAAAGAATGAATGCACTTTGAGAGCTACAGCTCGTGGAGTCAGAACAGATCCTGGAGGCCCGAGGCTACTGCAGGGACGCCAAATTGTGTCTGGGCCGCGCCACTCATCGGTAGTGGCGCCACTGGGGCGGCGCGTGGCTCCAACGCCTTTGCCAGGAGGTCCTGGATGCCCAACAGCTCCTTAGTGGAGGCCGATTGCACCGCGGTAGCTAGGAGGACGTCCCCCGTTGGCGCCGTGGTGGCCGCCTCTGGTGCCGCCTGCATCAGGTGCTGAAAGAGCGTGGTGACATGGTGCACCATGTCCATCTTGCCCTGCTGTTGCGCTTCCTGGCGTAGCTGTGCCAGCGCCTTGACGGCCAAGCGCCGCGACACCATGGATTCAACCAGCATGGCCTTGGTCAGGCGCAGCACGAGGCTGCGAAAGTACGCGGGGGTGGCCACTGCATAGCCAGCGCCCATCCGACCGAGAAATTCGAGCGTCGTCTGTTGCACGAGCTCGGTGCTGTCTCGAGCTGAGGCATGCTGGAAGTCGAGCACGGTTGCAATGGACGCGAACACGTCGTCACCCATGGCCGCTCGACCCTTGCGCAGCGCCGTTTGCCAGATGCGCACGAGCATCTCAGCGTGCCAGGCACACGGCCAGGTCTGGAACCACACGAGTGTGACGCGCAGACACTTGCGCAGCATCTCGGCGTCGATGCTTTCGTGGTGCAGCGACGGATTCGTTACGGCGCGATGGTAGAACGCCTCGGCGACCATCACGCGCAGTTCCGGAGCCACGCGGAGTTCTAGCAGGCGCTGGAGCAACACTTCCCACCCGCCAGTGGTGCTGGCGATCTGTTTGCGAGGCAAGAGCCACACTAGCGCGCACAAACTCTCGCGAGCAACGAACTCGTTGGCGTGGGCAGTAGCCTCGATGATCCGGTCCGTGATGCGATCCAAGTACTGCGGTTGGTGTGCTGACGCCGTGAGCTGCAGGACAGCGCCGTCAAGCGCCTCGGCCGTGAACTGCGCTGCTCGACAGATGCGATGCAACAGCACGACGTTGGTGTTTTCGACCGATGGCGTGTTGGCAGCGGCGGCGACAGCTTGTTTGTCCTTCGGATTGGTTGGCTCTTTGGTCGCAAACATCTTGAGCAGCACGCCCGAGACGATCTCGAACACGCACACGTTGCCGCGCGTCCGCATGAAGCACGACTCGGCATTGGCGTCCTTGACCACTTCCTCCACAGCCACGAGAAGCACCGATTTCGGCGTGGTCTGCATCTCCGGCCCACACAGCACGTCAAGGAGCCATTCGCGCAGGCGATTGCTCAGTGCCGCACTGATGGTCAGGCCCTGGATACGCTGCTGGTGCCTCGCAACGGGCGACGGCGGTGGTGACGGCCCACTTGGAGCGGTGCTGCTGCCGGTGTCAAACGAAAAGTCGAGCAGGTTGTCCTGCGGAGCAGCTGGAGCTGGTGGTGGCATGGCCTTGGTGCTGCTTTGCTTACTTGTCGAGCCGTCGTTGGTTGCCACAGGCAGGCGACTGATCTGGCCGGCCAGGCGTAACAGGTGGTGCGTGGCGAGTTGGTCGCCTACGAGCAGCGACGGCGGACAGAACTTGAGCACAAACGACTCGAACACCTCGACGACCTGTCGTGCCAGGTCACGCGAGTGTTCGAACAGTGCGAGCAAAGTCGCTGCAGCATGGCGCGAGGCCGAACAGTTGGGCAGGAATGCTGCTTGGCACAGGTTCTCGAGCAGCGACGCTTGCTCGTCGATGGGGACGTAGAAGCGAACAGAGTGGAAGGCTCCGCCCAACACGGCCACCTGCGCTAGATAGTCCTTCTTACCCATAACACTGGCTTTGGTCTTCTTGTCGCCGGCCAAGACGTTCCACACGGGCGACTTCTGGATCATTGGACGCAGTCGCAGCAACAGACTGTCTTCCTTGTGGAATGTCCGGCACAAATGCGCGTACAGCTTGACGCACGTGACTTGGCGCGGTACACTGGGATGGCTCAGTTCGGCTACTTCGAGCACTTTGAGCAAGTTGCTCGCCATGGTCGTCGAGATCTCAAAGCTCTGAGTGCGGCGGGAGCCCTGCAGTTGTCCTGATTTGACACACACGTTGTGCCTGCGTCATGATCGTGATTTGTGCCCTCGTAAGAGCCTCGCTTACCGTTGTGATGGAAGAGCTCGAACTGGTCGATGAGTCGCGACAAGAAACAGAGCGCGAGCTTAGCGATGCGCAGGTCCTCCTTCTTGTCCTTGAGGTTGCCCAGTAACACGCTCAGGTCCTTAAGCACGGTGTGCGGGATGCGCGTGAACACAGGGAACACGTAGAAGTAGCCGAGCTCCTTCATGAGCTCGCTCATCTTCTTGGACGTGTAGTCCTTTGCCGCAATGAGTTTGGTGAGGTCGTTCATGAGCTGCTGCTCCGAACGACATTTTCCCTGCAGATAGGCATTCATGACGACGGCAACAACAGCGATGGCACCAGCTGCGCTGGCAACAGACTGCAGTCGATGGAACAGCGAACCGCAGCAATGACGACAGCCACAGCAACGCGCTTCCAAGGGCGAGCTGCGCGGTCGATCTTAACGACGAAGGGGCGTGTCCTTTCACGCTATTTCGTTAGATTTTCACCCAATCAAATTGGTGACACAAAGCAATATCAACCAATCACATGGCGTGAGTTCGTGTATTTCTGTTATTGAGTCGTTCGTCGAGTATTTGCATTGTAGTCGAGTTCACACCAAGTAGCTCTTAAATGACATGGACGATTCCTTCGCGATGAGCGAACGACGGTCCTTCCCGACTACCGTGTCTTCCCCCGTCAACGAGCCGCGAGGTTCCAGGTATCGCGCGATTGAGGAGCGCGAGTACGTGGGCCATGATGACGGCGATCCTTGCGGCGGTGGCGGTGGTGGCGTGGACACGGACCTGCGAGGAACAGAGCGAGCGCTTGGTCTCTGCTTCTGTGGGATGCAGAAACGACGACGCTGGAGGAAGCGCTGGATCCGCGTGGCTGCGCGAGCAAGCGTGTGCACGCCGATCAGCACGTAGACGCGGTCCCTTTTTGCGATCTCCAAGTAAGCATCGGGCGTAGTGATGACGATTGGCAGCTCCAATTTCGTGCCGTTTTGCATATTCTGGGTCGACCACCGATAGAGCCCCAGGCAGATACCCGAGTAGGTCGACTGCGCGAAGTACTTGAACACATCCTTGTACTTGAAGTTGAGACCGTCGATATCATCGCCCTATGCAAGAACGCATGTTAGCTACAGAGTAAGAGTACCATATGGAAACGCTATACGAACCCGCAGCGCCTTGGGAATGCTGAACATGTGGACGTAGCCTGTGCATGACGGCCCGCCACCCAACTGGCGCACGATCTTGTGGATCGTCGGGTTAAAGTACGTCTACAAACACAGCCAAATAGGTCAGCGTCGCGCGCTAATCATCACAGAAAATGAACATATAACGTACCTGGACGAGCATATTCTCGCAGAATTCTGGATGTAGCAGCCGCCCTGACATGAACAGCGGAACTCCGAAGATAGCGCGTTCCGACTTCTGCACAGGTGTGTCATTCATCAGAATGTAATCCCACAACGTTGGTTCCATGTCTTCTGCCGCCTGTTTGTTGACGTTAAGAGTGCCAGACATATCGGCGTGGTCGTGATGCTTGAGATGATACGACATGCCCATAAATTTGGAATTGGACTCGTCGGACAGCTCCGTAATGGTGAAGATCTTGGAGAAATCCATTTTGAGCTCCACCAACATCGTCGTGAAGATGGCCTCCGCATCCACGATGCTCGATTCGATATCATCTTCTGCCCCAAACGTCTTCAGCACCGACGACTTGGCACGCTTCCCCAAAACAATAACACAAGCTGCTGCTTTCGCACCAGCACGCTGCAAGTCAGCGTACACCAGTGGACTGCCACGTACGTAATACTGCGCACCACATTGAAGCAAGCGTTAACACGACTGGGCGCACCGATGTTTCACCGATGTTGAGCTGAGTAGACAACGTACCACGTCCTTATACGGCGACAACAGTTGAAGCAGCGCGCGGGTCGGTTCCGACGCATCGAGGATCGTGATCGGCGGGTGATGGCGTGCATGAGGGCTGCGCAGCGGAGCAACGAACCAAAGCAGGCTCGCCAATGACTCCTCGCCGAGGAAGCTGCATACGACGACATGCTGGGGATGCAGAAGCACTTCCAAAGGCGGTGGACCCAGCTCACGCGCATTACCTGTTGCGAGTGCACGCAAGCTTCTGGATTCAATGTTGGCCAAGCCCGGGATGGACTGCCGCTCGCCTATCATTGTTCCGTGGTCATCGTGATAGTGGAACGCAACTGATTCGAGCGCTTGATCCTATGGTATCGACACATGTACGCAGACCTATCAGAGATGATTGATCCAGCACAGATCAAACACGAGAAGCACGCACCAGCTGCACTTGCTCAGAGGTCACTTGGTTGCGCTATTCCATTTATCGCACACAGCATTACTCAGTCAGCGTACATATTTCAGTCCAATCAATGCTGCGAACGCACCTCGCTTCGCGCAACCTTGATCGTTGGCATTTTCCTTCGCGACGATGCCACAGGAGTGGCCATCTGCGAGTAGGCCGTGACGTTGGTGAAGCCTTCATCGCCCATCGTCGCATCGTTGCCATTCTTGTTGTTCGGTGACATCATGAACGTCTCTGCCAGTGGTTGCAGGATTTCGGACGGTGTCGTGTCCGGAGAATACGGTCGCGGCCGGTCCTTGTGGTACTCTGGGCAGATCTTCTCGATCACGTCTTGCAGGTCGTCTGCAATGACGTAGCACTGCATCCATTCCTCCATGATGAGGCTGGTGCCAGGATTGAGCAGCACGCGCGAGTCCGTCACAAACGGGCTATCCGGGTCCTCAGCCGCCGACAAGGTCATCTCCACGGCGATGAGCACGATGCTGCCGTGTGTCTTCTTGAAGATCTTGCGCGACGCCTTCGCAAACGTCAAGCCAGCGTATTCCTGATCAATTATGGTAGACACGCCATATCCATCAGTCCAAGCAAACTCCTCAGAGCACATTCATGAGCATCACCCACCCGCGACAAGCGAACAAGATACATTTCCTTGGCTGCGCCTTCATAGTACTGTCGCTTCCAGCTCCGCGAAAGCGGCGCAGCGTTGAGGAACGTCTGGTTAAGCGCTGGATACTGCATGTCACCAACATCGATGCCATTGCGCGTTCCGCGCATCGTGTTGAACAGCGTCAAGGATGGACTCGAATTCTTGTTCGTCGGGTCCTCCGGATTGCAGTCAATCGACAAACTCGAACCCAAGTTGGCGAGCATCGTTGACAAACCGCGTGCCGTCGTGCTTTGGGATAGTGCGCCCATCTTGGCGATATGTTCGCAGATGACGTCGTCTTTGTCGACGCCTGCGGCAATCACGTGACGAGAACTTTCTGGTCGCAGCACCATCACAAGACAGCGGTAGTTTGGCCTGTCATCATGTTCATCCGTCAGTCAAATAGACCCAGAACCCGGTCAAAACAGCGACAACGCACCCGCAGTGGCGACGAATGGACAATACACGCATGATGTTCATGGCGTCCTCATTCGCAGGATCATCCGACAGCTTGTCTGGAAACACGAACGCCGCCTCCGACTCGCGGGCCAATGCGCGCTCCAGATCTTCCGTTCGTGTTGGGTTGCCGGCGACGTACGTGACGCGCGCTGCAAACAACGGATCACCCTCGAGCTTGGCAACCAAGCTGGAGGTGAACTTGGAATGACGCTCACCCAGGACAACGGCGTGCAAGCGACCACTCTCGCTGTCTGTCACAGCCGCGTGGTCTTCGTGGAAGAGCTCGCGCAAGATAGCCGTGAGCTGCGAGAAGGACGGGTTGCCCATGATCAGCACGTGGCGTGACTCGGGCTTGGGCTTGTACGGAGGGTTGCCGATCTGCTTGAGTTTGTAGACGCTGATGAGGTTCTCAATCTCCATCGAAAACAGGATGACGCCCATGACGATGAACAGGATCACCAGCAGTCGACTCAGCACCGTCTTGGGCGCGTTGTCGCCGTAGCCGACCGTGCCTAGCGTCTACATCAATTACACAGCACAATCCACAGAATGAATGGACGTCGCAATAGAAATACACGGGCAAAGCCAGCCACACGTACCACGACAGTGAAGTAAAACGAGTACATGACGCTCCACGTCTCGTCCGTGCAGTTGGCGCTCTTGATGTGCGTGATGTCACCTGTGTCCGAGCACGAGTAGAGGTGGGCGAAGCCATTGTCAATGAAGAACGGCATCTCGCCGAGCGTCTCAAGGAAGAACATGACGGACGCGCCGAAGCAGATGAGCAGCAGGATCTTGATGCCGACGCGTAGGATCATGACACCACGCGTCGAACGCGGGATATGCTTCTCCATGTCGAGGTAGCTGCGCAAGACGAACACCACGCGCATGACCGAGAAGTCGAGCCACGAGCGCGTGGGCGCGCCATTATCGTCGCGGATGACCGAGCCGTAGCCGACCTGGAAGTGCGACACGAGGCACAGCAGCTCGAGCAGCGTGAGCGGCGCGAAGCAGAAGAGCACCTTGTAGCGCGCCGCGAGGAAGCGCACGACGTCATCGGCTATGCAAAAGAGATAGAGGAACGTGATGAGGTGGTACGTGGACGACAGCACCTGGTACGACGAGCAGCGCGACGCGATGATGGCGACGATGCAGAACGACGTCACGAGCTGCACCGGCCGGGTCTGCGGACACGACGATGACAACGACAGGATCGCGTGAGCACCCAATCGCACCCACCCACACACAGAGAGGCACAGAATGAGGCAGACAGAGCAGAGCAGCCAACGTACGATGATGGCGGCGGTGCGGGACGTGCGCGCCCATCGGCGCAGCCGCAGCGAGAAGCCGATTTGGTTGTCGGCGAGGCGGCGGCGCTGGCGACGCGACATGACCGTCCACACGGACGCGAAGCACACGAGGCCGAGCAGCGTGGCGAGCATGTAGAGCACCTGCTGCTGCGTGTGCGCCCAGCTCGCGACACAGCGCACGGTGGTGGTGTCATTCGCGGCCGGAGAGAACTGGTTGACGCATATCACGCTGGGCATTCCGTCGGCATCGACGGCGCGGCAGGCGCGGAGCGAGTGACAGAGTGACGACTCAGGCTCAGGCTCAGGCGCTGGCTTAGGCGGTGGTGTTGGGCTCGAGGTAAAAGCGAGCGAGAACATATAAAATATAAGGGGGGTAGGGGAAGACAGTGGCGGAGCTCAGCTGACTCGCTTTTTGACCACGACGAGATCGGAGACGCGAACGGACGCGCCAAGTCGGGGTTCACACATGTCACAGATATTGCCATGGGATGAAAAAATGATGACAACAAGATGGGTGAGGTGGTGCACGTTCGGTGATGGTCGTCTGCACTGTTCACGACTGAAGGCGCGATCTTTGCATTGTGCATCAAAAACTTTCACGAAGACCTCTAAACACTCGAGCGTCAGCATCCTTTCCAACACACAATATTCAAGCGCGCATACCTTGTGTCTGTTGCCCGACGGATCGATTCTTGTCTACACAACCTGGAAATATGTTGATGATGGGAACGTCAATGCTGAAGCCATCGTAAAACCCATGCATCTTGAGAGAAAGTGCAAGCCGATTTCGCGTCACGATCATGCTTGGCGAATTCTCGTTTGCGGTCTCGGTTGTGCTTCTTTGATTCCAAGAGGCAACTCTCTGGCTTATCACACGGCAGGAAGTACCGCTCCCGTTGATACCAGTCGAAGCGTCCACAGGTGTCAATCACACTTGTCGTCAACGAATTCGACGACATTGTGTCTTGCGGTGATTCCGACTGGAACATATTATGTTCCAGCAAGACGCAGCGAATTCCTTTTTATGCTGAGAGCATTCGCAATCGATCCACAAACCAGCCACAATGCTGTCGTTCCAACAGCAGTTGCCGGTACAACCACCAGACCATTGCGTTCGCCATCTTCAGCGGATCCACGAACCAGCCATAAACTTTAGTTTGCTGTGTTGGTGCCGAAGAATTCAAAACGGGTCTTTTTTCGTATCGATTTCGCAAGGTTTGGTACCCTACGCGAACTTAAGAATATATATAAACTCAGCGCGATGTATATATATGAAATATATTAAAATAGCGAGGACGAGAATTAGAGTCAAGTTAGAAGATGGTCAAGTCCGGTCGGGGCATCAGCTGCTACCTCCCCTTGGCGACGTCATGCTGCTTTTGTCACCTAGCTCAAGGCCCTGCTGCAGTCCACGTTGTCGGCTTTGCTCGAATGAACTTCGTGCACTCGGTGCTGTCCGCAAGTGCCATCGCTTCCTGTGCCAGCAACCACCGCGTAGTCGACATCAACACGTCCAGACCCCTCTCATCAATGCATGTCCATCGCTCAGCACACCAAGTGCTCCAGTCCATCGCTCTCATAGATCTTCAAAGCGCATTTGCCACGAGGGGTCGAGACTCCGTCGACAGTGATCGCAGACATGACACGTTCCCTCGTAAAGTGGTCATAGATTTCCCACGCCGCATGAGAGTCGTGCTGTCCAGTACATCTCCTTCGAGCTGGATTAGTCCAGTGTTTACCCACTCAATCTTCACGCGTTTCTTCGAAGTGATAGCGAATACTGATATGCTTGGCAGCATTGCTCACGACGGCATTGTGCACACTGGTGACAGCACTCTTGTTGTCCACCATTGTTGTTGGAATCACCTGTGCACCGAGGGCTTCATGCAGCAGTTGGCGAATCCAGCCGCACTGTGATACGCTTCTGGATGCGGCCACGTATTCAGCCTCCATCGTCGAGAGGGCAACGACGGGTTGCTTCTTGGAGTACCAAGAAATCACTCGATCACACACGGTGAGGACGGCTTCACTGGTCGACTTCCGATCGGCTTTATCGCCGGCCCAGTCTGCATCCGACCAGATGCGGACATCTAGTTGACACGGCGTGCGGGCTCTCGCTCCTTCGCGAACATAAGGCCATGGTTCATAGTGCCGCGCAAGTACTTGCAAATTCGCTTGAGTAGTGCCCAGTGGCACTTTCTCGGTTTCTCGCGGTGCCGAGATGCAAAGTTTACCGCAAACGCAATGTCGGGTCTTGTACAGTTGGCGATCCACAGCAGCGATCCCAGAGCTTCTCTCACAAGGCGCACATCAACGATTTCTTCGCTCTCAGCGTCATCATAGTCGTAGTTGGGGTCCATCGGTGTCGCACTTGGTTTGACGTGCCACAGATTTAGTTTCTCCAGTGTTGCTTGAATCATCTGTGGTTGCTTGAGGAGGAAGTAGTCGCTGGTCTCGACGACCTCCATTCCCAGGATCTTTTAACACGATCCGCCATCTTGATGTCAAACACTTTGCGAAGGTGATCCGCCACGATGTCGATGGCCATGTTGCTTGCACTAGCGATGATAACATCGTCGACATACAAGCCGAGCAACACCAATTTCCCATCGATGGTGCCATAGTAAATGCAGGAGTCCAACTTGGATCGTTCAAATCCGATCGTTTTGAGTTCCTCGTCGATGCGATCGTTCCAACGCTTTCCAGATTGCTTCAGGCCGTACAATGGCTGGTGCAGTTCTAGAACGGTTCCTGGTGGGGCGTTCAACTCTTTTGGTGCTCGCATTTTGATCTTTTCAAGCAGCTCTTTCCCCTTCAGGTACGCGTTAGGAACATCGCCAAGCCGCAGTATCATGTGGAGAATGGCGGCGAGGACGAGCAGCAAGCGCACACTGCTTATCTTGATGACTGGCGCGAACGTGTCCAAGTAGTCGATCCCATACTTTTGACTGAAACCTAGAGCGACTAACCTCGCCGTGAATCGCGCGATGTCCCCCTTGTTGTCCAACTTCAGTTTAAACACCCACTTGCATTCTACGACATTGGTGTTGTCGTCTGGTTCTTGGACAATTTCCCATGTTTGGTTTTCCGTCAGCGATTCCATCTCACTCATGATGGCGTCGACCCATGAGTCTCTCTCGGGCGTGGACATTGCTTCGGCCACAGTCGTTGGCTCAATGACTTTAGCGAGGATGAGTGCATGGCCATTCCCGTCGTCCACAGTCTCAAGGTGGACTTCACCGTGGGGAGTGCACCTGGTGTGCATCGCAACGGATTCGTCACGATCACGATAGCGTTCTGGCTTGCGAGGATTTCGTCGTGAGCGCCTCTCTGTGATTGACTGCTCGTTTTGAACCTCTTCCTCCACGTTCTCCGGTTCCGCGTCACTAATGTCCAAGCCACTATCAACGTCACTGTCGCTGGTTGAGCTGGCTTCGTCCTCACTGCCACTGCTTCTGGGAGGGTCGCCGTTAACATCATCGCTGCTGCTCATATTTTGTCTGTCGCTGTTGGGCTTGCTGCATGTCTTCCCGTTGTAAACCTGGACATGCTGCGAGACTACGATTTTCCGTTGGCGCGGAATGTATACACGACAACCCTTGGTTGTGGTGTCGTACCCCATGAAGTATCCATGCTCGGACTTGCGTCGCAGACTCATGGTTCTGCTCTTGGCGTGCACAGTGACCGCCTGGCCCCACTTCATGACCGTCGACAGCTCTGGTTTCTTTCCTGTCATGCCTCGATGGGGGACATGTGCCCTGCGTTCGAGCGCGTTGGCAACCGGTTTCGTAGCCATGATTGGTGCTTGGCAGCCTCGGTCCACAACGATCTCGGTATCGCAGGGGCATCGAAAAGCATTGCACGCATTCCATCGCAGACCGTGCGATGGCGTCTTTCGACCTTTCCGTTGGACGAGGACTCACCTGGCTCGGTGAGTTGCATCCGAATGCCCTTCTGCTCACACCATTTTACCATCTTCTTGGCGCGAAACTCGTTGTCACCGCGCACGACTTTCACATTGACGTCGTGTTGGCGCTCGAATTTGGTGATGAAGGCCGTGGCCAAGCCAAACCACTCCTTGCGACGCTTCATTGGAAATATTTCGCCGTACCCTGTGGCATACTCCACCATGTGAAGCAATTGCTTGTTCTTGGCATAGTCACGTGGCTTCAGGTCTGTCTTTATGTCGATGCCAATGACGGCACCGATTTCATCCGTAGGTGCAGATGCAGATGTATCAGTGGTTGCCGTGGTGCTTTTGGTCTGCTTGGCCTCACGACAGGCGCCACAGAGACCTTGGCGTGGTCGGTGACGTGCACACCAGTAGCCAAGTCGTGATTCTCCAGCATCGCGATGGCATCGGTGTGCACGTGACCAAGTCGCTTGTGCCAGTCGATCAGCGTGTCGTTTTCCTTCGCGACGACGTTGGCCGCCGCCATCTCGATCGTCTTCCCGTTCAGAAAGCACAGGCCGTTTTGCCAAGTTGCCGTGGCGATCACTTCGCCTGGCTTGCCGCTCCTGGTAATTTTGGCACCTTCATCATCGAAGAAGACCATGGCACCTTGTGCCAACATCTTGCTCACGGAGACGAGGTTCTTGGCGAGCTCGGGGACCACGTACACATCACGCAGTTGGATCTTGGATCCATTGTCCAAGATCACGGGTTGATCACCCATGGTCGTTGCTGTGACCCATCGACCATCCGCCACCTGGATATCCAGAGTGCACTTGCGCGCGTTCTGGAGATGTGCTCTGCACATTCCAAGGTGATGTGTGGCACCTGGGTCCAGGGCCCATTGGCTTTGGCTCTGGTTCGTTGTCGCCGTCATCCAGCAGGTTGCGTAGTCTGGCGATGGCATGGTCGGCTCAGGGGCTGTTGCCATGTTCGTGGACGCTTTTCGATCTGCCAAGAACTTCTTCACGACCACGGCAAGGGCGACGGACGGAAGACGCACGGCCACAAGGACCATCACGATGACAAGCACGGGCACAAGGAGCGGCAGAAGGGAAGCGCCAACCAGGCAAATGGCGGGAAGCCACCACCAAAACCACGGAAGTGCTCCTTTTGGAAAGAGGAAGCTTTTTGTTCTCGCGGCGCTGCATCGCCTGTACGGCGTACTTGGGCCTGGAAGCGATTGACGATCCTTCTCCAGTGTTTTGGATGAGCCAAAACAGTACGTTATCCAACTCCTCACCGAAGTTTGTACTGCGTGTATTTACCTTGGTCCACATGAGCTCTGACTTGTCAAGGTACGCGTAGCTACAAAAATAGTTGAGGATGATCCGATCTTTATTTGCGCCTTCCATGCGATTGGCCACCACGCGCATGAAGTCGACGTGCTGGCTCCAGGTCCTGTCCTTCTCCTTTGGTTGCTCCGGAAAGTTGGTCGTCTGTAAGTCGGCAACAGAACCGAGCTTGCATCTTCTTGCGCACATCACGGTATGGCATGTGTGCGCCAGTCTTCCGGTGCTCGGTTTCGAGGTACTGGAGACGTTGGAGTGTGGCTCCTCAAAAGCATGACATCATTGCCATACCCTTGTGCTCGTCCGTCCACGTAGCACCCGTAAACGTCTCAATCGTGCGAATCTGCATATTGAATTCGCTGTAAAATGCGTCCACTCGGCGCCGAGGCCGGGATGGATTTTTTTATCGTAAAAGGGATTGGTTTGAAGTCCAATGCTAACTAACTGAGATTGAATGTAGTTTGAAATATCTGCATACGAATAGTACCCATTCGGAAGCGTGATCGAAACAGTCTGATAAGTAGCTGCTGTTGGAACTAACATGCTGAACGTGTTGTTGTTGTACAAACTCCCGTTAAGATTGAATTGAGAGTTGTAAATCTGCAGGCTCGATAGGGCTATTTCTTGATTTTTAAAATTCACGCTTGATCCAGTAAAGTTGAATCTAAATGTATTGTTTAAGCCATTGGAAACAATGTTATTCCGATTAAAAATGATAGTGCTGGTCATCGTTCTAATATTCGATCTGTAGCAATCAAAGATTGCAGAGTAAACTTACTTTCTGGATATATTCGACGAGAGAATTTAATTAATAACTTCACCTTTGAAATTCTTCCGGATCTGTTGCTTCACAGAGTCTATAAACAACATCTGTCCCTTTTCAGATGTTGCTTGTTTGAAATACCTGTAGATATCATCTTCACTTACTCCAGGTAGATTAAAATCTTTCAAAATTAGCTGTAGATCGCGTTTTGAATTTGCATTTAAAATAGCAATGTATTCAGAATTCAATCTAATCATCTTGTCAGTAGCAAAATAGCTATGAGCTATGAAGATTGTTGAAAGTCCTTTGTGTCTTCCTCGAGTAAAGAAATGACTAAACAAATTTCTCTGAAGCTTCTTATCATTAGAATAATCATCAATAATAACAAGTTGTAAAGCATTTGGAATCTCTTTGATAGCATCAACACTTGGAGGGGCATCGGGATCATAAAACGTTACAAAACCTTGTATTTTCTCTTTAATGTAATCGTATCACTCTTGATCAGGGTTGCGGACTATAATATGTAAGTGACTATTGACGTGTGGAGACTCTTTAAGTATATGAAAAGCTAGATTTGATTTACCAGAGAAGCTTGGCCCTAAAACTATCATTCCGAAGAGCTTTTGCATACCAAGCTTTTCATTTACTCCAAACGATTTCTTCTTAAACTCCTTTTGGAGCATCCCACCAAAATCAGGAATTGAACTCATAACAAATGTATCTGATATACTATATATAGGATCGATATACAAAATGCTACCACCTAATTATATTCAATTCTTATACAATCCATCAGACTATATCGGCTCATTCAATTACTTGACTATTAGTATTGGCGATTTGCGATATAACAATAGAAATGGGGTGATGGGGTTACACTTCTGATTTGTACATCACTGGAAATATCTATCAAAATGAAACAATGATTGATTTGAGTGTGCTGTCGGGTATTACACCACCTTGACTATTAGTATTGGCGATTTGCGATATAACAATAGAAATGGGGTGATGGGGTTACACTTCTGATTTGTACATCACTGGAAATATCTATCAAAATGAAACAATGATTGATTTGAGTGTGCTGTCGGGTATTACACCAGGAACAGCCTCCGCTGGGAAATTGATTGCGGTTGACTCTAACAGAGACATCGCAAACATAAAAAATCTATCAGCATCGCAATTAACAGGAACGCTTCAAACAGCTGCACAGCCTAACATTACATCGTTGGGAACAATTTCATCAACACTCAATATCAGAGGATCTACTCCATTATCTTGTAATAACTCCCTATCGAGTAGCACGTGCTCGTTATCTGTTGATTCTGTATCTGGAGATCAGACATTTGGCAGTACAACAGCGAATAAGTTTCATTTGAGAACAAATGGAAATAGAAAAATAACGATAGGATCCACTGGTTTAGTAGGCATAAATAATACATCTCCAGCTTAGCAATTAGATATCATTGGATCAACAGCTTTGACAAACTCATTGTATCAAATCACTGATGGAACAGTTATTTATCAGCAGTGGTTTGACGGGACTCAATGTTGGCTTCAAACGTTTTCAAATCATCCATTGACTTTTGCATCAAATAATGGATCTGTGCAAATGTCAGTATTAACGAATGGAAATATAGCTGTAAATAACACATTGACAGCTACGAATATATCCGCTTCAACTTTATATGGAACACTTCAAACAGCTGCTCAGCCCAATATTACATCGATTGGAACTTTAGCGACTCTTACGGCTACATCAATTACTGGAACACTTCAAACAGCTGCTCAGCCAAATATTACCTCAGTTGGAACTCTAACGTCATTGAATACGTCAGGATTAGTAACCGCTACTCTAACCGCAAACGGGCATTCGTTTAGATCTATAAATGGTACTTCAACATGTGCTCTGTTTCATTTTAACAATGGAGATGTATATTTTGGAACATCTACAGCAAACAATTTAGTCTTTCAAACAAGTAATACAGGTAGAATGACAATTTGTTCATCTGGAGCAGTATCTGGAATTTCATCGCTAAGTGCTACAACATCAACCGGAACTCTGTCTACAGCTGCACAACCAAACATTGTTTTCACTGGAGATTTAACATTACCGAGTTTACTCGCGATAACGAATGGAACGACTCCACTTCCAATCAGTAATACAACCTCAACAAGTACCTTTCGCTTAACCATTCAAAATAGTGGTGGTGCTCAAGATATTGGCTCTTTTACAAGCCATAGCTTGTTTCTAAATTCAAACAATAAGACGATTACAATGTGATACTTCTGGTAATGTAGATATTTTGAATCATAACGCTTCTGCTGTTGGATTAAAGCTTGGTGGAACATTAATTACATCGTCGGCTACTGAATTACACTTTTTATCTGGAGCGACCGCTGGGACGGCAAGTGCAAGTAAAGCTCTTGTGGTTGATTCAAACAGAAGCATCACGAATATTGCAAAAATATATTTAACGGGCTCTGATGCTACAACGACTACCGGAACTACTAATGCAAGTGCTTTTGGATTGAATATATTGGCTACAACTAATGCAAATGGTCAATATAACGCTGCAGGAATAGCTTTTAGAAACGCTCTTAGCGATGGCATGCCTCATGGAGTAATTTTATGTCAAAGGACAGCAGCTGCGGCTGGCGGTCTAGTGTTTCTGACTCAATCAGCGACCAAAAATTTATCAGAAACTTTACGTTGTTTGTCAACTGGAGCTGTTGCTGTTAATGCTACAGCCAACGCTGGAATTACTTGCTTTGGTTCCGCAAACTATGTTGATGATTCATACCAGAAAGTATTAGATTTGCAATCAAACAATGTGTCTCCAATAGAATGTTGTATTTAAATTAACTCCGGAACAAACGCAACTAGTAAAAATGCTACTTGGATGGGAAATTTGACTGACAATGATTTGCGATTCGGAGTCAATAACTCAACTAAAATGATTCTTGATACAAATGGACGACTGGGAATAGGTACAACAACACCAAGTACAACTCTACACGTTAGTGGAACCGTTTCGAATACATTTAATGTTGGTGGCCAGCTTTATGCTACTGGAACATCTACCGCTTACACAACAAGTCAATTGGGCCCCGTTACGGTGTCAGTAGCTGCTATGTTTGGTGGTCCTATTATCGTAGATGTAAGGACATTATCGGCCAATTAGACACTAATTGTTGCGATAAATTCTATGACCAAAATGTGTATGAATACAAATACAAAGGGTCAGATGAAACAATTCCAAAGATTGGCTTCATAAGTCAAGAATTGTATGCAGCTGGATACATAAATTTACTATCAATGACACCGAATGAAAACTTGAAGAAAGTGGATGAAGATGACATAGAAGGGTATCAGATGAACATTGATTATAGCAAAATTACAGCGATAAACTTCTGCATGATAAAAAAATTACTCAATCAAGTGAAGCAACTTGAGATGGAGCTGAAGCATAATTTTGAGTAAAGCTCAATCGATTCCGGTCTGGCGACCGCTCGAACTGTAGCTACCGGAGGTAGCCGAGCAATCTTCGATTGCGGCTTGTTCGGATGTCAACAAAGAATCTTCATTTTTTTTCGTTCGCTCCAATCTACTCATATTCGACTACCTCTCCTGTTAATCGATCGATACTCATATCGATGGATTTAGGGCCTCCAAGAATTCAGGGTACCATGAAATATAATGATAATCAGTATCAAGGCACATATGAAGACTATTGTGGGTTATGGAGTCTGTTGTATCGTTATAGCAAACACCACAATCAACCTGACTTATTCAGAATTTTTTACAACTTGAATACAGAAATTTCGCTTCGTTAATATAGAGCGGGGCTTAGAGAGCTTCGTTAATATTTATGAATAGAATCAGACGTTATAGAGATACTGGAGTTAATGAAGTTGCTTCAAAAGATGATCATAGAATCGATGCGATAATGAAGGAATTGGAGTATCTTCGATCTGAATTAGCTCAAAAAAAGGTTGAAACATCCATTTCAAAATACTTTAATGAGGAGATATTTACAAAAGATAGAGAAGCTTTACTCAAAGATGGATTTATTAGTAAAGGAGACTACCTCGAAATTCCATTAACGATACTGAATGCCAGATACAAACAATGGTGCATTGATGCTGGACATAACCGTATGTTGCGGAAAGCAATCATTGAGAGCATCCGAAACGATAAAGTTGATGGAGTTGTGTTCAAATATTTTGAAGGATACGACAAAATACGTGTTTTTCCTAGTTTGTGTGCTTTTCGTTGATATTCTGACACTGTAGGTTCCGGAGGAACCCGAGGCATCTCTGATGCCGGCTTTTCAAACTGGCACTGATTAAATCAATTTCCTTACAAAGCTGTATTATTTCTGATGCTGAATGCTTTTCAAATTCTGGGTACTCATATAAATCACTTGTTATTTCGGTATTTTCCGGTACATGTAGTTTGACATCGTCAACATAACCAGTATCATCGGTATCGGATAGATACGCAATATCCATGCCATATTATATAAATATATACATATACCATCGCGTGTTCTCGATTGATTGGCTGAAATACTCGCAGTAAGCAATTGGAATCGTGGTGGTCGGAGAGAAGGGAAGCGCGTTCCCAGTGGATATCGACACGAGTCAGTCCGTGGGGAAGCTGAAGGACGCGATTAGGGAAAACCCCGAGTGTGGCTTCCCCAAGAGCAAGCTGCATCTGTTCCTCGCTAGGAAGGACGACAACACGTGGCTCGAATCAAGCACCGATGATGCGAAGCTGCTCAAGAAAGGGGAAAAGACTGCTCTAATCGAAGCGCTGACAGACGAAGACAATGAACTTGATGGAGAGTTTGGCCTTGAGGAGGTTCTCGAGGGGATGCCAGAACCGAAAACCAAGCAAATCCACGTTCTGGTGGTGGTTCCTCCGCAATCGTTTGTCTCAACAGAGGTGGTCGCTGTTGTCAAGAAAAGAAAACTCGCTCAAGTGAGGGAATTAATCACGCCGTCTTCTTTTGCAAAGTGCAAGGGAGGCGGTAGCTGGGAGAAATGGCTGAAAAAACTCGATGGTCAGATTGAGTGTCATCGCATCGAACGTTCAGTCGACGAGACGCCGATTCCACTGGTGCTGTTGAACAAAACGTTCGCGCGGTTTGAGGAGAATTGCAAGCAGATCGAGTTTGGTAACGAAGATTGTGAGTTTGTGAGGAACCTTTGCCACGGCATGTCCACTCCCAACGAGAGCGAAGCAGCCCTTGCCGAAAAGGCACGGGAATTGCTGAAAGAGTATCTGCTTGCTGATTTTCCAGCGTCGACGATCACGCCTGCGACGGTCAATGGATCAGTATCAGATGGTTCGTATCGCTACGGAGAAACGCTGCTGTTGAACTTGGTATGCAAACTCCAGAAAGGAGATGGTGGGTGGAGATCCGACAATGCAAAACGTTGCTTACTACATCAAGAACTTGCCAGACGAGATCGACCGCCAGTTCCCATGGTTTTTGGTAGATATATGTGGACCACTCATGAGCGTGTTTGGAATTGTGAACACTGGCGACGAAAATGCGATTTGCGAGCCTCTAGTCATGAGCTTTCCGCTTCTTTTCTTCGACAACGAGTGGTTAATAATTTCGTTGACTCGTGCGTGTGCGTCTCTAAAACGTGCGGTGCGGGAACTAACGGAGGAGTGCGAGCAGCGCGTTTCCAGCAGTCGAAAACTCGCGAGATGGCAGCAAACAATCGATCTCGATCGATTGAGATTCCCGTACAAAGATGCTGTCGAAGTTAACGGGGCAACTATCTCACTGTAATACGTCGAAGTAGTGCAGCGGTACGTTTTTGTCGCGAAAGTTCAAGACGGAAATGAAGTTATCGTCAAGTTTGCCAAGCGATATGGTATGGAAGTCCATCAGTATTGTTCGAGTGCGGGGTTTGCTCCAGCGCTGATCTGCTGTGAATCCTTGCCGAATGGTTGGTTTTTCGTCGTCATGGAAAGACTTCCGTTGATACCACTTTCGCGAGTGGAAGTCAATGATAGGATGGTTCGTCACCAACTGATTGAGATCAAGAGTCATTTGGCAGCTGCTTCTCTCGTCCATGGCGATCTTCGAGAGAACAACGTTATGTGGGATCCTGTCAAACATCGAGTCGTACTGATTGATTTCGATTGGTCTGGAAAAGATGGAACTGACACGTACCCGCCGTTTATGAACCCGGAGATAATGTGGCCACCAGGAGCGGAGTCAGGAAAGCCTCTTCGAGTTGCCCATGATGCGTATTGGCTTGCGATGTGGTCCCGTTTGCATTGCGAGTGAGCTGCGACTGTGTCACGCTATAAAAGGATGCATTGTCGTTGTTGAACCCGCCGGAGATGCTGCAGTTGTGCTGTTGCTGATTGTGTGAGCTGACGGTGCTTGTTGCGCTGCAACGGTATAGTAAGACAGATGTGCTTATCTCTGATAGCCTGTCTAAGCCGATTTGGCGTGATCGTAGCGATTTGCCTCCTACTTCTTGAATAATGTATTTATCCCTACAAGCTCATTGGTTCTGATCACCTGTATGATCCAATAGCCTGCAGACAACCGACCTGTATGATCTGATACCCGGTATAATTTAGTACCAAGGTTTGCTCTAATAACAGAACCTCAACAAGATCGTCAAGAACAAGAAAGAGATTTTGTCTGCCAAGAAGGCTTACTCGGAGATCCAGGCGCTGAAGCAGCAACTACTGTGAGAATTGGAGCTCGGTGCTCCATCAAGACCAGTATCGAAGACTCACCTCTGTCACCGGGTGTGGCAGCTGCCTGGACAGCAACAGGACAGACACAATGAATGGTTAGAGTGCTAGAACGATTGGTCACCACGAATACACGTGAGGGTTGCGCAGCAGTGCTCAGNGAGATGGAATCGCTGCTCAAAAAAGGCGTCTTTCGTACTCTTGACAAACTTCCACAGGGCCAACGCCAGATTGATACCCGATGGGTTTATGCAGTAAAACGCGACGACGCTGGCAACATCGTCCGTTACAAGGCTCGGTTAGTAGCAAAAGGGTTCACACAACGATATGGCGTCGCCTTCTTTGAGACCTTTGCGCCGGTGGCTCGGGCTGGCTCCCTGCGGTTGCTCCTCGCGCTGGCCTCCATGCTGCATCTTCGACTCTGGCAATGCGACATCAACACTGCGTACCTGAACGCACGGTTGAAAGAGAAGATATATTTGAAGGGCATTCCCGGCTTTGAGCTGCCTCAACCAGAGATGGTGTATGAGCTCCTGATGGCACTCTACGGCTTAAAACAGTCCGGACGTGAATGGAACGAGGAAATCAATCACTTCCTCATCGTCAACCTACAGTTTCACAGATGCCAAACTGATTCGTGCGTCTACTGGCGCCGTGATGATGCGGGCCTAATATTCCTTCTGCTGTATGTCGATGACGTCGTTGTGGCCTCCAACTCCGAACGACTCAAGCAACACATATTCGATGCGCTTCACACGAAGTACGGTATACGCGACCTTGGGACCATGCGCTACTATCTTGGGATGAACATCGACCAAGCTACTGATGATTCCATCACACTCCACCAAGCCACCTACAGCACCAAAGTCCTTCAGCGGTATGGCTATGACGATGCAAATCCTAGCCAAGTGCCAATGGAAACAACACTGCGAATCACCGCCGCG